>CANXYI011726588.1:0-10290 GCA_948208565.1 Hura crepitans
ATCTCTATCAAAAATAATTGCCATAAGTACACCATAAAGTCTAATAATCTCATCAATGTATGATTTAGCCAACTTTTCTAGTGAGCAGTCCATTTTGACATGGATGGAGTGAGCTGTCTTAGTCAATCTATCAACAATCACTTATATAACATCACATTTGCCTCTAGTCATAGGCAATCCTATTACGAAGTCCATTGTCACCTTTTTCTACTTCCATTCTGGTATTGCTATAGGATGTAGCAATCTAAAAGGACCTTGATGCTTAACTTTTACCTACTGACATGTCAGACACCTAGTAACATACTCTGCCACATTTCTTTTCAAACCTGACCACCAATACCATGGCTTTAAGTCCAAATACATCTTAGTACTACTAAGGTGCATAGAATAAGGAGCTTTATATGCCATTTTCAGTATTTGTAACCTCAGGTCATCCGTACTAAGTACACACAACCTGCCCTGATAATAAAGACATCTATCCTCTCTCAAATCAAATCTTAGTGCCTTCCCCTCTTGAACTTTATTTACTAATTACATCAGTGACTCATCTCTACCCTGGGCTTCCTTTATCTACTATCTGAAGACTAGTTTAATCTATAACTCAGCTAATACAATATTCTCTTTAGTATACTGCAATCTAGCATTCATAGATCTCAAAGTTACTATGAATTTCCTACTCAAAGCATCTGCTACCACATTAGCTTTTCCTGGATGGTAATCTATTAAGCAGTTGTAATCTTTAATTATCTCTAGCCATCTTCTCTACCTCAAGTTCAATTCTTTGTGTTAAAGGTATTTTAGACACTTGTCGTCAGTGTAGATCTAACATTTTTCACCAAACAAGTAGTGCCTCCAAATTTTCAAAGCAAAAACAATAGCAGCTAGCTTTGAGTCATGAGTAGGATAATTTTTCTCATATGGTTTTAATTGTCTTAAAGCATAAGCTACTAACTTTCCTTATTGCATCAACACATAACCTAAGCCATTAAGTGAGGCATCACTATACACACAAAGTCCTTACCATGTTCAAGTTGATTCAAGATAGGAGCCTCTATCAATATCTTTTTCAGCTTCTCAAAACTAGCCTGACATGCATCATCCCACTCAAATTTCACATTCTTCCTAATCAGTCTTGTCAAAAGGGTTGCAATCAAAGAGAATCCTTTCACAAACCTTCTGTAATACCTAGATAATCTTAGGAAACTCCTTATCTCTATCACATTCCTTAAAGGTTCCCACTCTAACACTGCCTTAACCTTATTGAGGTCTACTCTAATGACTTTTACTAACACTATATGTCCCAAAAAAGCTACTTCAGTTAACTAAAACTCACACTTACTCAGCTTAGAATACAATTGTCTCTCCCTCAGAGTCTATAACACAACCCTAAGATGTTGTTCATGATTTTCCCACATTTTAGAGTATACCAGAATATCATCAATGAATACTACTACAAATTGATCTAAGTAAGGTTAAAATACTCTGTTCATTAAGTCCATGAAGGCTATCGAGGCATTTGTGAGACCAAATGGCATTACTAAGAACTCATAATACCTGTATTTGGTTTTAAATGCAGTCTTAAGAATATCAGCTTCCTTTACTCTCAGTTGATGGTATCTAGATCTTAGGTCAATCTTGGAAAATACACCCTCACCTCTTAACTGAGTTAACAGGTCATTTATTTAACATTATGATGTCTTTATAATACTTTCACCAATGGTATTATTTTATTGTGTAATTCTTTTATCTTTGGAGCTAAAATTTTCATTGGTTCCTCTTAATATGTTAGGTTTAGCTACACCTCTATTTTTTTAGTTGATAACACATGTGAGAGATCTAATCTGTACTTTCTCAGCATAGATACATGGAAAGTATCATGTATCTATTATAGCTCTAGAGGAAAAGCTAATCTATAGGCTATAAGTCCCATATATTTTATTATTTCATATGGGTAACTATAGACACTAGGTTTCTAGGGCTCCTAAAGATTGCCTAATGATGAAGAAAAAGACTAAGTGTTGAGGAATGAGGATGTTAACATCTAGTCTAAAGATCACAAAAGTTTCTTTAAAAATTAAAAAAAAAGGTTGTTGCCTAGCTCTCATGGTGTGACATGAATTGCAAAAAGGGGCGTGGGGGGGTAAAGCCCCTACGGTACATAGTACTTCAAAAAGAAGATAAAGTTTTAAAAATTTATAAAAATTACATTTTTTATACATTTTTGGCCTTCGAGCAAAACGACATCGTTTTACTCTAAAATGGTCATTTCATGTGTTGCTAAAATGGCCATTTTAGCCTTAAAACAACCATTTCATACTTGTCTGAAATGGCCATTTTCACTTAACAAAATGATGTCATTTCACCAAAAGAAGGCTTAATCTGTACACACAAGCCCTATGGGCAAAATGACCGTCTTAGTCTAAAATGGCCGTTTTACACATTAAAATAACTGTTTTGAAGCTAAAATGGCCATTTCACTCCTAAAATAGCCATTTTTCACACATCAAGATTTGTGTATAAAAAATAGGAAAATTCGTATGGATTTTCTCTCTCCTAGCTTTTTGGGCTCTTGGGAAAATTTCCAAAAAAGGCATAAAAATTATTCTTTAAACAACATTTTTAGTATTTTGAAAGATTTTTGATCTATGGGTTCTCTCTTTTTGGGATCTTTTCTTCCTAAAGGCAATTATACATAGTGAGCCATTCGGTCTTTGTTTTCTTTTTCCTTCTTTTTTTGATTTTTCATTTATCCATCTACCGATTAGGTGCAATAACTTATCAGATCTGTAGATATGTGTATTATTATTGTCGTTGTTATTTGTGGTGATCTATTTTTTTATTTTTCATTTTTCTGTCTAGCTATTTATTTCTAATTTTAATGTTCTGATCTTGTTGTGATGTGAGTTATTTGATGTGTTGCAATTGATTTAATCTTTTTGCTCATTCTCTTGATCAAACATCGCTACATTTTATTTTATGCATTTTTCATGTAATTTATTTTATTTTATTTTTTAGGTTAGAATGTATTTTAAGTGATTTCCATATAATTTAATTTTCAGTCTAATAATTTCCCTATATATTCCATGTATGTTGTAATAGGTAGGAACATGATTTTTGTACGTGATAAAAAATAATTAAGCTATTTTGTATCTGATCAATTGGTGTTTTAGTAATAAAACATATTTTGATTTTTCCTTAATAAAAGTCACGAATAATAAAAATCCTTTTTTCTAAAAATAAGTATGTGAGAACCAAAGTTCTTAAAATAATCAACCACCCAATTTTATGTATGATAAAGATCCGTTTGCTAAAAATAAGCATGCGAGAACCAAAGTTCTCAAAATAATTAATTTAGTCACTAAACTATTTTATATTTAATTAATTGGTGTTTTCTTAATAAAAATGGATTTTGATTTTTCTTTAGTAAAAATCACAAATAATAAAAATCCATTTTCTAAAAATAAGTATGTGGAAACTAAAGTTCTCAAAATAATCAATTACCCGTTTTTATGTATGGAATTATTTAATTTAAAGCATTTTATTTATTTCTATAAATATCTTATGTTATTCCATTATGTGAATATGTGATTTATTTTGATACCTAATACCTGCTTGAAGAAAATGGATAATATTATAAATTCAAATCAAAATTTCATATTAACTTCAGGTATAAATAAGAGTAGGGTTCCAAACCGCTCTAGTTTTGAGCCTACAAGGTATTTCCCAACTTCGATTGGGTGGCGACTCTTACCTTGTGGTGATCAACTCGCTCTTTCCAAGCTAATAAAGTAGGAATGATTTAGGATTCCTCAAATTTGCTTCTCATCTTTCGAGACTTAAGGAGTGAGGTTTAAGTCGAGTCCTCAGTTGTTTTGATTTGACTAGACCATGAAAGGAAAAAGGAAGGCATTTAACTTTTGTGAATAATGGCAACTCCACTAGAGACACCATGAGACCATGCTCCTAAAGTACCTCAAATTAGTATGGAACTTCATGTTTTGAATTTATGATATTATCTTTTTTTGAAACTATATCACTTGCTAGAGCCTTAGAATAAGTTAGGCATCCCTTTCTCACCTTGATGTCATTTTGAACCATGAACCCCTTTCCACTCAATTTGGAAGATTGTTAGGAATGACATTAAATCCATGCCTCGTGCCTATAAGGTATATGAAATGGTAAACTAATCGATCATATGCTCATGACGAGATAAACCCATTATAGAGGGACCATGCCTAGATGACCATAACTTGTGGGACCTAACCTTGAGCCCATGTAATGACCAATAGCAACTTCCCCTAAGTACCTCAATTAATGATGCATTATGTGCTATGTAGTCTAATATATGTGAAATATGGCTTAATCATCTCGAAATGCTATCGAACCCATTAGGCCTTTTCTAACTAGAATGGGATTGACTCCACATTTTGGCTAGATTAAACATATCTAACATATATGGGCCAAATATCTTACATGTGCTCTTTTAAATATGAGAGAAATAATGTTCACATATTCATTGTTCATTATTCGAACCTAATGGGGCTTCGAATTTCCCATAGGTAAGCCCTCTTAGGAAAGAGCATGTTAACCTCATTTATGGGAAGTGATAAGGTTGGAAGGGTTTTGCTTGTGTTTGTTGTCATACACATTAACATATACCTGTACTTCATGCATTCATATGCATCTCATTCATCATTTCTAACCCCTTGTCTTATAGCCATCATAGATCCTTAGGTTGCTTAGTAAATAGGTTAGATGAAAGGATAACTTGATAGAAAGTTATTTATATTGCTCATAATCAAACATAAATGATAGGGGAAGGTAGTTCCTCATCTCTGGACTTTGAATCTAGGATAGACTAGAAATTCAAAGAGTTTGAAAAGAAAATGATGTGAATAATCTCAAGGGTAATTACTGGGGTTGCTCCTACTTTAAGTAGACCATCATCTACTGAAGTGATTATAGCCACACTTATTGAAAAGGTTACTGGTATTTTTAAGGGAATTAGCACTAAGAAAGAGGCAATAGGTTCGGGTGAGAAGAATAAGAAAGCTAAATACTTTAATCTAGAGTTTGATTTTCTTAAGGATTATAAGGGTGTATCTGGGAAAAGAGTTACACCCCAAAAGGTTAAGGATGCCACTATGAAGAAGTTATAAGAGAAGATAGAAGCAATGGCTAGACTTATTACCATAGGCAAAGGGATATATCATAATGAACTTACTTTAGAATTTGAAAAAGTTTTACCTGCCAAGTTCATGATGTCAAATTTGCCTATGTTTGATAGGACAACTAATCCAAGACCTCATGTTAAGCAATACACTATAGTCACAAGAGGCATAGAACTTAGCACAAAGTAAAAGGTGGCCTATTTTAGCCTGACATTGTAGGTTAGAGTAATTGATTGGTACCATGGATTGGAAAAGAAAGTAAAAGAAGATTGGGGTAAGATCACTGAAGTTTTTATCAATCAATATGACTATAGCACTCATATGGAGGTTATAATAAATGACCTTGAGCTGCTTAAACAAAAGCCTAATGAGACCTTCATATAGTACTTGATAAGATAGAGGTCTAGAGTTATAAAAATGAGAAAAAGCCAAAAATAACAGACCAGTAACATATGTTTATTAAGAATGCAAGTCCATACTTGAAGGATGGATTAAAAGCAAAAGGGCTTAAAGACTGGGAATCATTAAAAGATATAGCAATAGATTTGGAAAAAGAGCATACTGAATAAAAAAGAAGCTTATGAGGGTTTAATAATAAAAGGAACTTGAGTAGTAGAGGGATAACTAAAATAGGTTTTAGTGGAACCGATAAGACTATTGATGTATCTACTGTGACTAGGCATTACTATAATTTGGGTAAACCACTATCTTAGTACTTGAAATGATTCTAGAAAAAAGGGAAAATTCAACCTTTACCTTACAAACCTCTCGACATAAAAAGTGATCATATCATAGATTGGACTTGTATTGTCAATATCATGTGCACATAGGCCATGATACATATAATTGCCACACTCTAAGGGATAAAATCTAGGATTTGATTGATTCAAGAAAGATACCTAATCCAAAAAAGAGACATAAGGGTCAAAGTGCTTACTGTAGCATTCCTCCACCTGTCAACTTGGTTAATTTAGGATTGCTAGAATGGTATATGTTATGGGATTTTTATGAAAGTGACTACCTAATAGTAGAGAGAAAGACAGAGTCAAGTTAGGGTTCAATTTGTTTTACAAATATATAGGCTATAGACAGTGAAAGTGAGATAGAAGAATAAGTATAAGATTTATGGGTTGACTTAGATTCATAGCAAAAAGTATAAGACTTGTCAGTTGACTTAGATCTAGAATAGAAACTAAAGGCAAAAGTAAAGACTAATGCGGTAACTCAAAGTGGATGAATAGTGCTAGAAGTAGAAAAAGAGCTAATTCCCCCAGTTACAGAGGAGGAATAATATATAGTGATGAAACAGCTAAAGAAGACCTTTACATAGATTTCAATTTAGGATCTATTGCACCAATCCCTCTCTCATCGATAAAAAGGGGTTGAGGCCTTATGTGCTGTAATGGTTTCAACTACCATATCATTAAATGAGTTATTGTCAATGGTAAATAGGGGAGAAAAAAAGTAGTAAGCTTCTCTAATGTAAATCTTCCACCAGAAGGGCATCACCACAACTGCCTTCTATACATAAAGGCTAAAGTCAATGGTAAGCACATAATATGTGTAATGGTTGGTGATAGGTCATCAATTGATATATGCCCACTTAAAGTGGTAGCTATGTACAAGATTAAAGATTTGATGATCTCTTAATCCAAGCTTACCATTATGGCCTATGACAATATAAAGAGATAGGCATATAAGACTTTTAAAGTCAAGGTCACAATGAGGGTGATCATAAATGATGTTGAGTTTGCAATGCTTAATATCCATGCAAACTTCTCCTTACTTTTAGGAAGGCCATGGTTTTATAAGTTAGGAGGAGTTCCATTAACACTGTATCAGATGATAAAGATTATCCATGATTGTGAGGTTATAACTATATGGGCTACGAGAGAGAATCAGGTGTCGATGCTTGAGATAGCCAACTAGCCTTTCAATGGATTGCATCTAGTTAGGATTTTCTCAGAAAAGGGAGAGAATGATCCCAAGGTGTTAAATATGCTAAAAAAATATGAATTATTTACCGAGTGTAGGTTTGGAACATAACTCAAATAGTTTGATCTCAACCGTTCAGTCGAAGGGCGGAAAGATTGAAAAGGATTAAGATACACAACAAAAACTTCAAAATTGAAAAGACTAGTAGGGGAATCCCACCTTTAGAAGAGATTTTTGTTCGCGCTAAAGGGAATGTCAATACTGTAGAGAGTCAGAGCCAATTGTTATAAAGGGGAAGATTATACATAGGTTTGAAATTTTCAACAATGTGTTTGACTAGGCTGTAAATAAAGTAAAAGCCACTTTAGATTTTTGGGATGAAAAGGTCATGACCAATCTAGCCAATCTAGAAATTGAGCCTAAGGAAGAGATTATAACTACTGTCATGCTCTAAGACAAAGGAAAGAAGAAGATAAAAGAGGAAGGCCCTTTAGAAGACTTTTCTAAAATTCTATATGTACTTAAATTATTTGACGATGATGTTTCTACTTATTTTGTTAATAAGATGAATGATTTTGCTTATTTTTGTGATGTCTCATATAATTGCATCATGCATAATGATAATCATGACTCGTATAACATGTTTGACATTAATTCAATCAATACTACCTCATTTAATCTCGGTACTAATGAAAATCCAAAAGAAATTTTAATTGCATCTGATATAACTCCTGAAGAGAGGATAAAATTTGAGAGTATTAAAAAAATATGAAAAAGTCTTTGTCTAGACCTATGAAAACATGCTTAGGGTAGATTGAGAAGTACCTGAACATGCCATTTACACATACCTAGAAGCAAAATTGGTAAAGTAAAAATTGAGAAGAATAATGCCATAATGGGTAGAAAAGATAAAAGAAGAAGTACACAAGTAGATCGAAGCCAGGTTCTTAGAAGAAGTGCAGTATCCAAATTGGTTAGCCAATGTAATGCCTATCACCAAGAAGGATGGTAGTGTTAGGATGTGCATAGACTACAGGGATCTAAATAAGGCCTGCCCATAAGATGACTTTTCATTATTGCATATAGATGTCTTAGTTGATAGCGCGGCAATGTGCAAAATGTACAATTTTGTTTATGGGTATGCCAATTACAATCATATTCTAAACAAAATAGAGGACACAATAAAAACTTCCTTTATCATGGAGTAGAGAACCTTCTGCTACAAGGTAATTCCTTTTGGGTTGAAAAAAATGCTAGAGCTACTTACTAGAGAATGGCCACTAGGATTTTGGATGACCTAATTCATAAAGAAGTAGAAATA
Source organism: Hura crepitans (assembly GCA_948208565.1). Classification (NCBI taxonomy): domain Eukaryota; kingdom Viridiplantae; phylum Streptophyta; class Magnoliopsida; order Malpighiales; family Euphorbiaceae; genus Hura; species Hura crepitans. The sequence continues at coordinate 8,428 of CANXYI011726588.1, forward strand.
TATGTGGATGATATGATGATCAAATCTTTTATGAGAGGGGCATTTTGAAGCATTGGAAAAATTCTTTAAAAGAATTGATGAGTACAACCTACATCTAACTCTAAAGAAGTGTCTTCAAGGCAACTTCAAGAAAACACTTGGGGTATATAGCGAGTCAGAGAGGGATCAAAGTGGACCCTAATAAAGTCAAAGATATTAGAGAAATGTCAGTTCGAAAGAAAGAAAAAGAAATAAAGGGATTTCTTAGAAGAATAAAGTATATCAGTAGATTCATAGCCAAGCTCACTACCATATGTGAGCCTATTTTCAAACTTCTTAGAAAGAACTAATGAGTTAAATGGAATGATGATTGCCAAAGGACTTTTAACATAATCAGGGCATATTTGTTAAATCCACCAGTCCTAGAGGCACTAAGGCAAGAGAAGCCACTAATTCTCTACCTGTTTATTAAAGGAAGTTCAATAAGGGCTATGGTAACACAAGAGGATGAATCTAAAGTTGAGTTTGTGATTTATTACTTGAGTAAGAAGTTTTTGCCTTATAAAGCTAAGTATGTAGAAGTAAAAAAGATTTGTTTAGCAATAGTGTGGGCTTTAAAAAAATTGAGGCACTATTTCCAATCCTATACAATATAGGCAGTATCCAAGCACAACCCTTTAAGATATCTTCAAAAATCTCTATCTTTGATAGGCATAATATGTAAATGGCTTCTTTTGCTTTAAGAGTTTGACATTCAGTACATAATAAGGAAGACCATAAAAGGGTGGGCAGTCATAGAATTCCTAGCTAGTCATCCACTAGAAGGTGAAACGCTTGAGTTCAAGTCCCCATATGAGAACTTAAACCTAACAATGGTCTAAGGGTGGCAAATGTATTTCGATGGTGCAGCAAATAATAAGGGAATAGGAGTAAGGGTAATCTTGATAACTCCTGAAGGAGATAAGCTATCGCTAGCTAAAATATTGAGATATAAGGTTACAAACAATATGGCCAAATATAAGGCTTGCATATTCGAGCTTAAAGCATTGTCGACTCTCGATGCAAAGATAGTTAGGGTGTTTAGGGAGTTATCTTTGGTAGTGTATCAAAACAATGAAGAATGGACCATTTGTGAAGAAAGATTATTGCCTTATGCGAAACATCTGAGGTCTATCAGCAGATGATTCGAGATATACTCTTTTTGCTATATTCCTAAAAATGAGAATCAACTAACAGATTCATTAGTCACCTTGGTCTTTATGTGGGATAATCTAAAAGGGGTAATCATGAAACTAGTAATTGTTTCCAGTTCTAAAAAGCCTTGCTATGAGTCAGAGCAAATAATGGAAATTGAATAGAAAGAGAGTAAACCATGGTTTTATGATATCTAGAATTACTTAGAGAACAAAGAATTTCCTGAAGAAGCTACAAACAAGGATAAGAGGCTATTAAGAAAGTCAACTCAGTTCATCAATGTAGGTAGGGTCTTATACAAAAGGCAAGCAAATGGTTATCAGCTCTGTTGCTTAGAAGAGAAAGAAGCAGAAAAGGTCATAGAAGAGATACATGCGGGGTCTTACGACACATATTTGAATGGTTTAGAGTTAGATAAGAAGATCATGTGTCAAGGATTCTTTTGCCTTACAATGGACCATGATTGTTCAAAGTACATATAAAAATGTCACAAATGCTAGTGATATGAGGATTTAAGATATACACCTACGTCAGAGCTTTATAGCTTATCATCTCCTTAGCCATTCATTGCATAGGGGATAGACATAATTGGAGAAATACATTTGATGGCCTTGAATAGGATCATTTCATTGTAATACTATTTCTCAAAATGGCTCAAAGTAGAATCCTTCAAAAAGTTAGGGGTAAGAG
>CANXYI011726844.1:0-12127 GCA_948208565.1 Hura crepitans
TATATATATATTTTTTTTTTTTCTATATTTGGTACTTTTAGTAGCAATACAAGAAGAGTCTTTTTTAACTCTTTATTGAAGGAATTTCTATGGAAAATGTTATTTACATAAGCATAAACACTTTAATCCCATGAATACCAAGTGCTCTTAATAGTTGCATCCTAAAAATTGTGTGTTCAATTTCTTGGTTTGACACCATATCAAATAAGTTATTGAGTTCATCATAAAGAAGTATAGGAAATTTTCTTTAGATAAAATAGCAAGTGAGAGGCTCATTACTTTTATAGTATAAGATATGAAAGAAAGAGATTGCCTCTTATTTAAGGATATCATCATTTATGATAAAATTCATATCCCTTCACTTTCAAAGCCAAAACCTTATTCCTTTTTTTGCACTGAGCAACCATAGTGTGGAAAAAAAATGTGTATTATGGTCCTCTTCACAAAACTAAGAGCAATGAGGTTTCTAATACCATATTAATTCCTATTGTGATAAAACTTCTTCAAGTTTTGATCTTAGCTTGATTTCTAATTCTCAAAGCCCCTAAGAAATTTTGCATTCAAGAGACCTTTAGATCCCATCAATCTTCATAATTAAGCTTTTTTTCTTGTAAATGATGTGCCCGGAGACACACTTATTCCATACTATTGCTACACTCATAAAAGCATTTATATTTTACTTCATATTGCCATTAATGTCCCAAGAGCTCCTAACTAATTCTTAGGAATTAGGATGCTGAAACTAAAGAGTTAAGAGCCAAAATGCTTAGAAAATTTGAGGTTGTTTCTTTTAAAGTTTTTTTGATAAGTAAAGGCCAGTGATTTTAAGCAATCTAAGGAAAATAATGCACTTCTCTCTCTATATATGAGCTCAATTATTGAGATTTTGAAAGAGCCCTATCTAGATAAACATAAACTAAAACTTTGTTCCAGGTGAAATCTGTACCAATATTCTATAAGTTATGGAGGTTGTGATTGAAAATAAAATCTTGGAATAAATGAAATGCCCCTATTTTACTGCTGCTTTTACCTTTCTTTTTATGAGAACACAAAGTTACATTAAAATATCTAGCAATCAATAGGCTAAAGAGATGCTAGACACCTGATTCTATAACCTCATTCGAACAAAAGAAATAAGACTACCATAGACGGTAGTAAATAGACAATATTAACTGTGCAATTGAATTTTCATATGAATAACTTGATAGTCATAATCTAGAATGTCAGTGCCTATGTGGTTTTGCTAAAGTAACCATATTCCACCTGAAAAGCTGTAAGTTTAACCTCTAAAAGAATTATCAAAACCCATCTTAAAAATACCCATATTAGCCTTATCCCTATTGATTTTAATCCCCAAAAGGACTAAAACATTTGGTTTATGCTCACTTATAAAATTAGACATAATTATATGAAATTTTTGGCTTAAGGCCCTTTGACAATTCCATATAATAATAGAACAGTCCATAGAGATTATAAAAGGAAATAAGAGAAGCTGCCTTACAAAGAAGGGCCAACCCTAAGTTTTTTGTCATTTTGAGCCTACAAACACGGGTTAAAGCCATTATTCTAGTTATTTGTTCTAACTTATAGAATTCCCCAACTAATTCCTCAACACTGCCTCTAGCGATTACAAAACCTTTCTTTTGTAATTTTCCACTCAAGGAATTACTTTCTTTCTTTTTAAGTTCATGCCCATAATTTTGATGTTAGGTGGTTTCAATTTTCGATTTCTAACTTTGAGATTTGACATATCCATGATGTAAGAGGATGACATTACAAATTTGAGAATTAAAGAGTTCATGTTTTGGGTAAGAACATCTCTATGGTGTTTTGGGTTAAGGGACGTTAGTGCTAAAACCGCATTTTTAAAAGGGTTGTTGTCACATGTAAGTTGCTAGTTTTTAGTCTGTGCTAGATAGATCATTCTTTGAAACAATACTGACCCTTTGTTACCTTGTTAAGGCCTCATTCATTATTAGACCAAAATTTTCTTAGATCTAGAACCAGTTTCTATGTTTAGAGCACTAAAAGGCCTATTTATTTTTTTATAAAGTCCTTTTTTGACCTATTTATTAGTTAACTTTTTGGATAATTTATATGCTCTGGGACTGCCCCCTTTAAGTGATTAGCTTCTAAATTTTGTTGATTAAAAGTCATGATATATTAATTGTTATTCTCTTTCTCATCTAATATGTTTGGAATCTCTTCCTCATTTGATTTTGCAAGGATCTCAAAACAAGATTTGCTCTTACAATTTTAGCTACCATTATCATTGTTGGATTTTTTTTGCCACTTTCCCATTTTTGTTATTTCCCTTATTATATTTTTGTACCTACATTTATGGACCATATTTTAATTGGTCTACCACCAACTTTATCTTATAAAATTCCTTATTATAACCACAACATCCACAATTGAAATAAATGGTTAGAAGGTTATCATATTTTATAAGTTGTATCATTCCATTAACTATAATCCTTGAAGCTAGAGGCTTTAAAATATCCATTGAAACCTTAAATTTTTCAAAACTTCCCTTTTTATCCTGTATTAGTGAAATAATCAATTTTCATAATTTAACCAATTATTTCAGTAATTAATTCCATGCAACTAGAATTATAGTACTAATATGGTGGACAAGGAAATTAGAGCCAAGCCATAATATTTGATAGAAATGCTTCTTTCATACTGAGCATCGACGACTAAGGCTGTACTATTAGGTAATAACCATAAATAATATATAATCCCTCAATAAGGAGACATTCCTAGTTATCTTTGGAGTTAAATTTGGCCAAATAATATCCATTATCCAGTTCAATAAGTTTAACCCATTTAGTAGGTTTCCAAAGTAATTGGATCTTACTCTGGATAGCATTATAACTAATATTTCAGTTTAGGAGTTTAATAAAAAAACATCTTGTCCATATTTTTATTCATCAACTATTGGATACAGTCTGAAAATTGTATAAAAGGAATTTTATTCATTATATTTATAGTTACATCCTTTGCTGTAGCAACAAATTCATCAGCTAGTTCTCCCTTATACATCATACTATTAAATCTCGAACCTTAGAGAAAAATGTCTCTAAATGATACCTTTCTACTATTGTTTTCTTCCCTATTTTAGACATCTATGTTCTTCTTATTTGGCCCATGCCGAAACTTCCTTTTCCCTATTTAAGATCATGGAGTTAGAAGGCATTTTTCTGTTATCCTTTATTTGAGAACTTATATGTCCTTATTTGCTTCTACTTAAGATGTCAATTTTTAAAACTAAAAGTAGAGAAAGAAAAGGTGAAAAGGGAGAAGTTGTGAACTAAGAACTAAGATCAATAATATAGATAATAGATAAACAAAGAGGATGGGATAGGAAAATAATGTATAATCATATTTTATTTATGTATAATTAAATATTTTTGTGTGTATAGTTTTTAGAAAAATTCTATTTTTTCAAGTACAATAAAATAGTTTAGTTTTAAAAACTTTGATTAAGAGAATCTAATTGAACTTATAGTGAACAACCTCTTTTTTCCTTTGTCTTTTAGAATACACAAAGGGTGATAGAGCTAATTTTAATATATTGAAAGATATTATGGTCAAATTCACACTTTGCTTCCTCTTTAAGCAAAAGAACTACTTTTTTTTTTAAAAAAAAGAAAAACTTACTAAAGATATATAATCATGTGGTATGTGGAGAGCATTCATGTATATAATGATTTAAAGTATTTTAGTAAACTCAATTATGCAGATCATCTTTAATTGCTCTTTCCTACCTATTTTCCTTTTATTTTATACATTCTTTTTTCATTTTCTTTACTGCATTATTGACAATTACCCAATGAAATTGAAGTATTTAGATATCTTATAATAAATGTTTTAAAATTATTCACATGTCACTTATTTTATGAAAAAAAAAATATTTAACACTTTTGAACTACCTAGTTTGTTGTTTTAATCTTTAACACATAATTTATTTAGTGGTTGGTCTATTGTGACCTAAAAGATCCAATTCCCTCTCAATTTCATCTATGTTGAAATTGCATTTGACATTTCTCATTCTACTAATTGATCCAACCTAACATTTAAAAAAAAAAAGATACATTTGCTCTTTAAGTTTAATAAAATGGAAAAGGTCAAAGGGGTAAAATTGTCTATATAATTCAATAAAAAGGGTAATTTCACTCCTTAAGTGTTCCATTGCATAATGTTTGATGTTGATATTTAAAGATTAGGGCAAATTTACCTATCAGATATGACCTATTAATGTTGATCCAAATCCACTGATGATATGGCAATGGTACACACTTTTAACAAATTGGTAATAGCCATGTACCACTTTCTTTCTTTTCTTTTCCTACCATGTCGCATCCCTTCACTCCTCTCTTTTTTCTTTCTTCTCTTCTCTCTTTTATTAAGGAAAGGTTTTTATAGGAATAAACATCCCTATCTCTCTCACACACACATTGAATTGGAAGAAAGAAAAAAAGAAAATTATGTAAGAGGGGTATAACCCTGCTTTCTCATGTCTTTACTTACCTTTTTTTTCTCTCTTTCCATCCCTTCTCTCTTTTCTCTCCTCTCCCATGTTTACCTTTCCATCTCCTTTCTCATTTTATAATATTTACATACATTTAAGACAATAACTAATGTTTTTCAAATTATATAATTTATTTACGTACATTTCTTATACATCCATAAATTTATTAAGATTATATTTCAAAAGTAATAGATATTATTTTATTTTGAAATGTAAGAGATTATATAAAATATGTGAAATTGGAATGATAAAAATAAATATCAAATGAAATAAAAGCTGAGATTGTGAAAAGGGAAAAAGATAAAAAAATTAAAAAGAATAAAGAAGAAAGAGACGGGAGGGACGAAAAGGGGATGTTGATTTAATACACACCATACCAAAATAAAAAGGTACACATGTTGGATTAGAGGTTGACTGGTTCATTTTATTAACTAGTGCTTCTTTATTCACAAATAGAAAATTGAAGAAAAAATAAAAAAAAAGAATAACCTAAAAAAAACTCTAAGACTTGAGATAGCTTTCAATTAAAATCCTATTGTTTAAAATTCAATGATTGAATCTCTAACACTTATATGGGTTTTCAATAAACACAAATTGAAAAATATTTTTTTAGTAAAAAATTAAAATTTCTATTAGTGTTAATATAAATATGAATGGATGGGTTTAATTGAAATGTCTATTAAATATTAGAAATCCAATTGCTAAATTTTTTAAACAATATGATTTTAATTGGAAAATTAGACCAAATATTAGGACTTTTTTTAAGTTATCCTTAAAAAAAACCATACATGACTTGATGAGGAATAGAAATGAATAACATACTAGGACAATTTTTGTTAAAGTGAAGCGAATTGGCAGCACATGTAAGTCTAGGTTGAAATTATTGGATGATTCCTATTCAAAGAATATCCATATTAAAGGGATAATAGGGTAATTGTATAGTAAAAGGCATATTAAGTAAAACTTAGAGAATGTGTTTTAGGATTGTTGAGCCATGATTGAATTTGTATTTAGAAGAATTTAGGTTATAATAAAATGAGGATTAAGCAATTAAATTTCAATGCTAATTCAAATTATGTTATAAAGCCTAAATCCAACTGTCTAGAATAACTTGCAAGTGGCCTAACCATAAGGCTTAAAATAGTTAACCTAAGTTATTATTAGTTACTGGATCCTAGGTTTAACCTTTCTCTTCCCACCATTTTTCATTGTACGATTTGAAAACATTTTTAATATATAAGATTTCTCTTGTATTTTGCCAATATGGGATTTGCTGGGGGTGTTAAAATACACTCTTATACGGGATTCAACATCCTCATTGAGGTTTGTCCTACCGTCGCTCAAGTTTGCATGCAAAATGACTTTGATATCAATTGTAATGCCTAAACCCAACTATGTAGAATAACTTCTAAGTGACCTAACCGCACAACCTAAAATGGTTAACCAAAGTTATTACTAATAGTTGGGTCCTAGGCTTATAAACCTCTATCTTCTCACCTTTTTCTAATGTAGGATTTGAGAAAATTTTCTATACCTAGGATTTGTCCCATGTTTTATTGATATGGGATTTGCCTAGGTTGTTACAATCTGAACATTGATATTAAAAGGAAACAAATGAAAATAATAGGAAAACCAATAGCCATTTACACTCAATTTTCAATATGGTTTGAAGAAGAGAATGATGGCATAATGTTACAAGCATTAATTAGAGGAATTTTGCAAAAGCATTGCTTGGAAAAGATAAATCTATCATAGGAAAGGGTTTCGATAGTGTTTCATCTAAAACGAACAAATGTATAATATAAGGTTAAAGTGGGTTCATTGAGCTAATCCGATTCAGTACAAGATATCTAAAGTGAACTTAACCCTCATTTACAAGCGATGTACAGGTGTTTGATTGAATCTAGAAGATGAGTTTGATTAAACTAAAATAGATCCTATTAGTATAAGCCACTATAAATTACTAGAATAAGAAAGTAAAAGGACACTAGTCTATAAATACTAATGTTGGGATCCTTTTTCATGGAATTTACTCCTTTTATATGCAAAAGTGGAAATGATAAAATTTCCTTCACCACACATGGAATGTCTATGGCATCACATGTCCCTTTGCTAGTTGCTAAAATTGCATTAATGCCTTTACACAATTCCTTCTAGTGACCATTATTAGAATAGGCCCAATAGCAATTAGATATTTGGTCATCTCATTTTGATCAAAGGTTGCTTGTAATGAATACCTTATTTGACTAAATTATTTCACTTTTAGACAAGCCTAAATAAATCATCATTTATGAAACTAGTGGACAAATTCAAGCTGTTTGATTAACTTCAATCCTTAACAACCTTTATCACTTAATTCATTTGAAACTACCTTACCATTTAGGCATCTTAGGGTAATATAAAGTTTTAGCGGTTTAAAGGCCTAATAATAAAATCTTGATTATTCATTAATCAATGCCCTTGTTAAATCATACCCTAAAGATTTAACTAATAAATCAAACCAAATTGTCACTTTTTTTTTTATGAAATTAGACTCAATAGATCTGCTTAATGTATCATTAATCCTTGTATTCTTGCCACTAGCTGAATTATATTGCTGAAAGTTATTTTTAAAGTCATTCAAAATACTTTAGACATTTTCTCTTAACTTTGATGAGAAGATAAAAAAGTTATAATGTGATGGCCCATTAAAGAGGATTATTAATTACCCATTGTCATTTTTATCTATAAATACTTGGGTCCCTCTTAGCCTTATTTTCACTTTTACCATTTACTCATACTCTTCGTCTCCCTACTTTTCTCTAGCTTTCCAAGTCTTCAACATTATCAAATTCATCATTTATTCATAATCTTTAAGGTAATATTCTTATCTTTTGCATGATTTAATCTTATAATTGCTTGTTCATGGAAGTTTCTATATTTATGCATGGTAGACTTTGAATTTTAATTTATTACCCTTTATATTTGTCATTTCTTGTCAATAAAAAATGGGTAAGACATTTAGTTCTTATTCAACCAAGAATGTTTCTTCTTTGGATCTCCTTGAACACATAGAAAATACCCAAACAATTGATTTCAATTGCTAAGTATTCTCTAAAATCCTAGATACAAATTTATTAATGCTTAGTCCTTTCATTACCAGAGGTCAAGGACAATTTTGCTGGAGTATACCTTCTATGCAAGGTTAAGCTTATTAGTATATCTAAGAATAATGACTTAAATTTTTGGATTAAAAAATCTTTAATGACCTAACCAGTTCCTTGTAGTCAATTCAATTCTTGGGAGAATAAATTAGAGCCTTTATATAGTGATATAAGGAAACAAGTAGGAATATTTAACCTAATCTAGCTCTCTAAGGATAAAATTCATTTCTCGAATAATCTTTAGGGGGCTTTATTCATGTTTTGGTTGAAAATTATTAATGTTTTCATATTCAAGTTTTCCCCAATAACAATTACCATATATCATTTAGCCGTCTTAATAAATCACCCTTGTTAAAGACTTGAAATTAATGCCTTAGTGCATATTTCTTCATCTAGAATGCCTAATGATATTACCAATGCTATGTCATATGGGAGTTGTTTGTCTAAAAACATGGATTTTTTTTGTCAATCCAACATTTGAAAAACATTTAGCTTTTATCTTATTCTTTTTACGTAAATCTATTATGTTTTATGTCAAAATAAGTCAATAAAGAACACTTCAACCTAGCCATTCCTTTGGCTAAAGGGGTAAAGAATGAATCTAGTAGCATATTGGCTTGCTCATATATATAAAAGTATCTTCAACCTAATGCCTTTGAACCCTTTAGAATGGGATCTAGCCTCTCACGAGGTAGAAAATTTAAAGAGTTTAGAGATCCTTTAGGGATACTTTTCTCTTAGTTTTTTTAAAACTACACCTGAACCTAATCTAAATCCATTTCTTGTTAGGCTTATTTGTTAAAAGATTGATAGCCCAAAGAAATCCATATTCTAGAATTGATCAACTATTTCTATTCAACTAATTCCTTAATAATAAAGTCATTCTGACCTTTATTCCCTCTAAAATTTGGTTCATTTTAGGTAGCCAATTTTGTGCTAAATGAACATTCATTGGTGACCCCAAAAAGGCCTTTGTCATCAAATTCCTAGGCAAGTATTTTAGTTACTAGAGAATTTCACATCAACACTATAATTGGTAATTTTAAAGATAACTTCATTTAGTTACATGGCAATTTGAACTCATTCAGGCTATCCCTTTTCCCATTGCATAGACCTTGAATTAGCCCAATTACACAAAGATGAGGATATTCTTCACTAACACAATCTAGCACGTAAGTGAGGTAAATGTAAAGCTTGAAGAAAATTAACTTTGACTTCTTAGTTAGAACCTTTAGAAGAATATTTTACAGTGGTCCTCTTCGATAGCTGGTAGTCAAAACTTAAAGTTCATTATTTTAAGAAGGATTTTAACCAAATATTAGAAAATTAGGTTAGCATAAAGTTTACAGCTAAGCAATTCTTTGATTCTAGCAAATGGTATAGTGCCATACAAGTTTGCTTAACCACTCATAAAGAAGGTGAGCAAATTAAATAAATAATTGCTATCAAAAAATTTTACTAAATAAAATACAATGCTATGAATGTACAACCTTGTTAAAATAATGCAAGATGGTAAAGGATGAACTTCATGAAGAACACCCTCTTTAAGATTTTAGTTATTTCTTGAAATATTCTCTTTAAACCCTTAGCTATTCAATTCTTTTTCACCAAACTCTATTTGTAGACAAAAGATCTTTATTCTAATAACCCCTTTTGCTTTGTCTAATAGTTTGGGTCATTTTTTGTTCACAAAAAATTAACATAGATCAACACTTATGCCTAGGAATTTTCTACGAAATTGCCTTTATATATCTTATATTATCCTTATGGGCTAGTCAATCCTATAGGTAAAAGTGTTTCTAATTTGTAATACTTATTTTAAACATGTATTTAATCTTAATTGATTTCTTTTTTGATGGCTAAACAATTTGAGAAGTTAGCTGAAGAGAGTTAACCAGTAAAAAGAATAAAGGTAAAAGTCTTGTCTTATCCTTTCAAACTTTATCATTCATATATTTATTCATGTTTTTATAAAACATTATTGGCTATAAGCTTTCTTTAAAAGTCATAGGCTCACACAAAGGGTCTCTGACTGGAGATATTTAACCATATCACTCCCAAGTGGTGGAGTCTATTGAAAACACAAGCTAGCTTTATGAGGCTACAAGCTAACCCCTTATAGTACCAACTCCTATTTTTGCTTCAGCACAAGCTTCTTTCTACACAACTGCTTTACCGAACTTTAGTGATAGTTTACCCAATTTCTCTCCTAAGTGTAATGACCCAAATATCTTGGATTTGTGAATGGCATTTTTCAAGCTGTAAATAATACTTTCGAGCCCACCCGATGCATGAATTGTACAAATCAAATTTTTAGAAAACACAATTTATAAATGAGATGTGGTTAAAATATAAAGTCAAAATAAGGATATTTCTAGGTCAAAAAATTGAAAATAAAATGTGAGTAATGAATGAGCAAATAAGACAAAATAGTGAATAGTGTCATGATTAATAGAGATTAATTAGGTTAATTAATCAAGCATGTGATCAATTAATTAGCAGTTTGACCAAGTAATGAGGAATTAATTTAAAGGGATTAGATAGGAGACAAGTGCCATAACTTGTGACATTTAGGTTTAATATATAAATAGAAAAAAAAGAAGAAAGAGGAAAGGAATAGTATTCCATTCATCTTTTTTCCTTAGCTAAAATATTTTGCCATTGTTGTCCCTTATTTTTATTCATGCTTTCCATAAGAAAACTTAAAGAATTCATGATTAATCATAGGAGATCAAGACTAAATCATGGAATTTAAAGAATTATTGCAAAAAATGGAACTTTTATGTTAGATTTCAAGTAATTAAAGAGAGGTATGTTTTGGTTTTTCTCTCTTCACAAATTCCCTTCTTTAATAAGTTAATAAGGCTTGTTGGGTTATTGAAAGACAAAAATTTCATGGTGATATAATGTTGTATTAAAGCTTGTTGTGCTAGGAAGATTTTTCCTCTTAAAGCCAAATTCTTAAAGGGAGCAAGATTAGGCACTTAGTCACTTGAAAATGGAGTAAAAGAGGCTTGAAGAAGCATAGTTGGAGCTTAATTAAAGGTTGGTTTCTTTTAATGTAGATAACATTTCACTTAGAAATACATTATGAGAAACTTAGGGTTGGATAATTGATGATGTATGACTAAATTGAGTTAGAAATCATAATATTAAGATTATGTAAGTTTTATTTATGAGATTAATTATTGAAGAAATAAAATTCTTAGTTGGAACCCTTGGTTAGCCAAATTTAGTTGATTAATGCATTATGTGTGTTTTGTTTAAAAATCTTATACATTTTGCTTCTAGTGTGTTTAAAGAACAAAAATTAAACCTAAGAATGAAGCAAAATTATGTTTAGTATAAAATCCCAAAGGGAATACTAAGTATGGCCAAATATACTAAGTATGTAAATGAAAGATTTTTATAGGAATATTGTATATGAAGTTTATTAAGGTGTTCCTAATATGTATGATTTGCCCTTTTAATAAGTAATATATAGAACTAGTAAATTCTTAAAAATTTCATTATTGATGTTGAATAATATGTGTAAGAGAATTTAAGTTGAAATCATAATGTATGTATGAGTAGTGTTACAATCTACTTTTAAATAGTGTATAAGCATCTTGGAATGTTGAAAATATATTCATATATGTGTACTTTTTGGAAAAGACCAAATGGTATAAGATAGCCGAAAAGGTATGTAACATGTAAATTATCTTGCTAATGCTTTAATCATCTGAAGGTAAGTAATAATTAAAAGATCTAAGTAAATTGTGTTATGTGAAGAGGAATTTACTTTCATCACTAAATGTGTGCAATTGAGTAGGTTAAGTTATAACATTGAAAATGAATTGCACATAGAAAATGATTCTTATTTTGGCTTATGTTTGAATAATGGTGAGAATGGATATATGACATGCTCGAATGTATGTAATGTGTGTAATATATGTAAAAGCATTATGTATGCGTAAAATTAACTTAATGGAATTAGATATGCATGTATGAACCCATTTCTACCTAAAATGTATACATGCCTATCAGGATAGTTTGGCATGCCAAATAGGGACATTAGCATATCTACATTTCTTTTTATAGCATTGACTATTTTATTATAACTTTGGCTACTTTGTATAGCTTCAGCTATTTTGATAGTCTAATTACCCAAGCATATGAAACATGTCTAGGAAAAAATGTGCCTAGAAATGGAAAGTGGAATTTAATGATTTTTTATAAGATTAAATTATCATGCCCATATTTTATGTATATAGAGATATGCATGGAATATTATATGACATAATTGATTTCCTCACACATTTACTTAACATTCATTTTGGATTATAAATGCACACCACAAATATATACACATGCACTATATAAATTATTGTGATTGAGTCATGAAGTAATGTGTTATTTATAAATATGTGAACAAGCATCATATCCTGAATAACTATATGCTACAATTATA
>CANXYI011726859.1:0-11825 GCA_948208565.1 Hura crepitans
TTCTATGAATGATTAGAACATTCTTAAACCGATTTAAAAGGTTAACCTAGTCCTATAATTATTGTGGGGATTACATATAACCACCTTACATGACAATTAATCATGGGAGATCATCGATTAAGCAAACAACATAAATGAATAAATGAATATGATGAAAAGAGCCTTATATCTTACTTTGAAGTTAGCACCAAGCAACAAGACAATGGTTGGCTTTTGGAAGAATGATTATTTTAGTGAGGATTTAGGACTAGGAGAGCAAATCCTATGTCAATTGTCTTCAATTGTGTCTTGTGTGTATTCTCCTTATTCTTTTTATTTCTCCTCCTTCAATAGGTTGATAGGAAGGGTATTTATAAGGTTAAGGTTTAAGGAATTCTATCCAGAGATGGTAGAATCCCTCTAGGACTAGGATTCAATGGCTAAATAGGAATTCTACACTTCTTGAAGTTTTTTTTCGATAAGTCCATGTAGACTTGTACGGCTTAGTCCGTGTGGACTAAGGCATGGTTGGATTAGTTCGTGGGCTTTGGCTTTTTCGTGTGGACCTAGGGCTTTGGGCTCATTGGTCTAGGCTACTATGGTGTAGACCTCATAACATTAAGTCCGTGCGGACTTATGCCATGTTGGTCCGTATGGACTTAGGTTCAAGTTGCTTGAGCTTGTCTTTGGTTATCATCATAGGCCAAAAAGGTGAATGGATCCATACCATGGGGGCTTCACCCCTGAATCAGTGTCAGGCTTTGAGCTTAGGCTTATCAGTCCAAGCCCTCTATTACTGACACAAATTCCCATTTTTTTCACAATTTGGGTCGCATTGTGAGCTTTTTGGGTCGAGTAAAAGTCCGAATACATAAAGAAAGTCTTAGACCCAAAATCGAGGCATCTACAAAATGAAATTGTGAAAAAACTAATATCTAATTATAAAATATTTGATTTAATAATTACTTTACAATTTAAATAATATGTTTTACATAAGAATTAAATAAAAATAAGATTAAATTATTTTTAATATTATTATTTTTAAATTGTTTAATTTCTTATTTATTATTATAACTTTTCAAAGTAATCGTGGTAAGATTTATCAATTAATATCATAAAATTATTAATTTTAGGAATAATTAAAAATTAATTTTCAACGTATTAGAGTGTTAATGATTTAAACTCTAACATATTTTTCATAACAATTAAACTTCTAACATTTATTTTTTAACAATTTGACCCTTCAATTAAATTTCTGTTAAAGATAATGAAATATAGATTTTTTAGTGATGGTAACAACACTAATAATAATTTTTTATTGCTAAAACTTAACTATTTAAAAAATACTCATTTTTTATAAAAAAAATATAATTTCAATTAATTTTACATTTATTATAATGGCAATTCAATAAGTAAATTTTATATTTTTTTTATTTTCATTCCAAATAATAATAATAATAATAATATATTTCCTTTTAAACTTGTAAAAAATTAATTCAAATAATTAACAACAATTAAATCTAATCTTGTTTTTTTATAAATTAAATTTGTTTCAAGTATTATTATTATTATTATTATTATTATTATTATTATTATTATTATTATTATTATTATTATTATTATTATTATTATTATTATTTGAGTGGATCCTAACCATAGCTAAATAATTTTTTTATTTATACTCGTCCAAACTTGAATAAATAAAAGTTGAACTTGGATAAAGTAGCTGAATGTCTACTTAAAAATGAATTAAAAATTAGTTTTTTAATGTATTAAAATATAAAAAATATAAATAAATACAAAAATTAACATGTCATGAAAATTAATTAAATACAAATTTAATTATAGTTATTATAAACAAAAATAGGTAATCTTTCAAATAGTTAAAGTTAATGACCAAAAAATAATAACAAAAATCTTTTGGGCTATCAGTAATAATATGAATTTCTATTAAAGATAATGGAAAATATAACTGAAGGACCAAATTGTTAAAAAATTAAACAATAGGGACCTAACTGTTATGAAATATTTGTTAGATTTTGAATTGTTAACACCTCAACCATTGGAGACTAATTAGTAATTATCCCTTAATTGTATTAATGATTAAAAAGCCATTTCATATATCCATATGTATGTCTATAAAGCTAAGAGTCAGTACAATTATGTTGCAACACAGTTGTAATGCCTCGAAAATCCCGACAATCATTAATAATACTTTCCCGGGATGAATAGCATTCCCAAGACCTGGGATGCATTAAAGTCACCGGATGAAAGTATTAATTAGAAAATAATTTTGGGCAAAGTTTGAGATCAATTGGAAGTCATTTGAATGGTTAAAAATACTGAGAAAGTTTTTACGACAATGTTTTGGGAATAGTGACCAAGGCAAAGTTAAACTGTAAATTATTTTCAAAGTTGCTCAGAAAATTTTGAAACTTATACAACCTAATACTTAGAAATTCTAACAAGCCTAGTAGCATTGGAATTGGAATTTTTAAATATCAAAGAGTAATTTTTTGTAAATTGGGTAACATTAAAAATGGCATATTTAATTGGTTTTCTTTATTTTTTAAGCTTTGATTTTTGAAGGCATGTGGGCCAAAATAAAAGATAATTTATTTAATAAAAATGGCAACTATTTGGGCCCAGAAAGAGAAGGAAAATAAGGGAAAAATGAAAAAAAATACATAAATTGTGGGGAGGTATAAATAGTGAAATCTCTTCTCAAAAGTCAACATTTTCATAACACTCTTTCTCTCTCTCTCTTTCCTCTTAGCTGACAGCACCATCCCCCTTTCCCCACCATTTTTGTTTCTTTCTTCCTCTAGTAAAGCTTAAACTCCTCTATTAAATTGATTTTAAGTAACATCCATGCCATCAAACACCTCTAGGAAGTGGAAAATTCAAAGGAGATTGCTCGAAAACTCTAAGTTTTTGATCTCATGAATAGTAACCCACTTTTGTTCGAGTAAGATTTTTTGACTTCTATTATTTTTTCTAGGTTTTAGGGTGCCCAAGAGATGTTTTATGGTTTTAGATATATTTTTGTAACCACGGTTGATTTATTATAGATTTTTAAAGTATTTTTTGATTTATGTTAGGGGTTTCCGAACCAAACAGTGATAAAGGCAAAATGAAGGCATAAGATGGCCTCAGGATTCCTTCTTAACCACCTCGGTATGTGTACTCAAAATAGAATGTGCAATTTCAATCCATATTATGTATATTATGTGATAAATGCTCATATTGTGTAGTTCCATAAATTTGATGTATTTAATGGGTTCTATGACTTGTAATATGTAAGTTAAAGTGTTAGAAATGATGAGAATTTATTTTGATCAAGTAAATATATATAATGTGCTTGTTGTGACATAATATACTTAAAATGGATCATAATGAGGCTTAAATGGCTTAATTTAGTAATTAAGATTAAACAAGCCTAAATTGGGCTTAATTCATTTATTTGACACAATTATGAGTAAATGGTAGCAACAAAATACATTAGAGATGATAAATGCTCAAAATATGCTTAATTGATCTAAATGGACATAATATAGAAAAATGACTATATTTATGCATATATGTGTATTTTTCATGTTTTTATGCCTAACATTATGCTTGTATGATGTGCAAGGTGAATGTGCTAAATTATAAGCATTTTATTTGGTTTGGCTGAATGGTAAAAAAGCTAAAATAAGAGTGTATACTTATTGAATGTTAATAGGCAATAAATGAGGTTAAATGGCGACTTATAAGAGGAGTATAGGTATAATTGCAAATAATGCATAAGAATGAAATACCATATATGTAAAAATGTATATATAAACATGGAGCATGAGAAATAAGTAATTTGTGTTAAAGATGAACAATGGTCATAAAAGGGGCATACTTAAGAAGCATGCTAGAGTGAACCTAAATAATGAAAGCCAAAATTCCTAAATGGGCATGAACGCTTATAAGTTTTGGTGCCTTAAGCTTTAAATATGTATGTATAAGTTATGAACTATGGCTATGTAGCTTGAATGATGATGATGATGATGATGATGATTTCTGCTTATGTGAGCATGTATGACCGAATGGCCCTATGAGAGTGCATATACATGATAGCTTATAACTTGTGAGAATTTAAGTGCATACATGTTTCATTTATTGTATTGATTATAAATATGATTATCATCATGAAGAAATGAAGTTTAGGACTCAAATATGTCCTAAACCTGAGATGAGCTTAAAAGTGATATTTAAATACAAGTTATGCTATACAATGAGTAATTTGATGAATATTAGGGCATAAAGTGTCTTGAATGAACATATGACCTCAAATGAAGGTGTATATGAATAATATATGTTGAAAAACCATTAATGAGATGGATATGGTGATTTGTTGTGCATATGGCACAAATATGGCATAAATGCATGCTAAAATGAGCATGAGTTTTAAAATTATGTTTTTAATGAAAGTAAGCAGTTTTAGTCATTTAATGGATAAAATAAGTAAGTTAAAAGCTATTTAAGCTTATTTAATGAGGTGAAACTAAAACATACTAAGTTTAACCCATGAGATGCAACAAACTAGGAATGGATAGGTTGAACGGTCAGTTAAGGGATATAGCAACTACTATAGCACTTTTATGCCTAGATTGTGATCCAAGGGTTCACTTTTAGTCTTAGTCATAGATTTATATTAAGATTTTCAAATCTATGTAAGTGCAGCCATAGAGAGTTCCAATACAACCACTGCACGTATTCATATACAGATACAACTATTGAAGGTTCAATAGGTCCACTGCACAATTAAGCTGGTTTAGCAGTCATAAGGTCCAAAATATAGGCCACTGCATACTTTTTGATCCCGTTATCCATAGGTTTAAGGTTATCTAAAATGCGCTTAGATTAATAAGGCAAACAACTAAATCAACCTATAATGTATGTCATGAAAGCTAGTACGATAATTAAATGCATGTATGAAATAAAAATAGCTCAAATTGATGATTGGTTGATTTTAATGATTGTCAGCCATATATGGGTGATATGGATGCCATTATGCATGTCTTTTGGTTATGAATATGGCATATCATTGTTATGGTTGAGCATTGTGAAAAATGTGAATTATGTTATGCATGAAAATGGATTACATAAGTATATGGTATGTTAAAATGCTTATAAGCACATGTTATTTTGATTACACCACTAATCATTTGCTTAGTGCATCATTTGTTTATGATGCATAGGTAAAAAGACTTTTTGATACTCAAAGCCTTAGGACATTAAGAATTATCAAGATAAGGCTATTCTTTTGGTAAAAACTATAAATGTAATATAGTTTGTGATGTATAGGTAGCACTCAAATTTGTAATGTAAAGGAATGGGCCTAAATTGTAATGCAATGTTTCTTTCTAGATTTCCAAATGTGTAAACCTTTATAAACTATTTTATTGTCTATTGTGTTGTACTTTATCTCTTCTTGAGGTTAAGATATCTTGTGATTGTGTTGTGTGCTACTGGAGTGATAAGAGGATCACATGAAGTTATGGAAGTGTGTGAAATATATATAGAAGTGTATTTTCTTATGATGGTTACTATTCAAAATTTGGGATATTGCCTGGTACAACTTTTATGCTACTAGAATTTCAGCATGGGAATTCTCAATTTTTGAATATATAACCTGTTTGAAAAGTTTTTGAAAACCAATTTTTTCACATATAAATGTTTTGGTAAGAATTTTGTATAACATGAAATGGGATAAATGAGTTAGGATATCTCAATATGTGTGCACACCTTTGTCAAGCTCGGTAATCAATCGGCATCCAAATTAAGTAAGAGATGTCACATTTAGTGGTATCAGAGCTCTGATTTAGTCATTCTTAGTAATATTTGACTTTTTTAGATGTCTAGAGTCTACATCACATAACTATTAGATGTCGAGGCTTATTAGTTTGTTTTCTTACCTATAAATATGATGTGTGCTTTAGCATAGGGTAGTAAGGATGAAGTTAAGAGCCATACTTTGACTATGGTAACACCTAAGGCTATAAGAATAAAGTCTACGGCTGTTAGTGTAGCAGGGCATACACTATCCACAGGATAGGTTCTACTAGTGTTCTTGTAAAAGATGCTTCAGCTGTTGAGGCAAGCTACTCTTACTGCTTCTCCACCACTAGCACCATAGCCTGAGGTACCTTTGGCCTTTTAAAAGGCCTACTTAGAGATGGTGAAGAAGATGAAGGCTAAGGATTTCAAAGGAGAAGGCAAGACAAAGCCTAGGAAGGTAGAGTACTGGTTGGACTGCATTGAGATGATCATGAAGTAGGTGTGGCGTACACCAAAAAAGAAGGTGATATATACCACCTCACTCTTACAAAAAGAGGCATCCAAGTGGTGGGAGGACCTCATTGAGTATAAGACAAAAGATTAAGTGACATGGAGTTTTTCTTGGTTGAGTTCCATAAGAAATACATTACTGAAGACTATTTTAATGATAGGAGCCAACAATTCATGGATCTCAAGCAAGACCAGATGACTATAAGTGAATATGAGAAGGAGTTTACCATGCTTAGTAGATATATTAAGGGCACCATCACCATTGAGGCAGAAAAGTATAAGAGGTTAAGGGTCTACATGTTGAGATTAAGTCCCAAGTGGTGCTAATGAAGATCAGAGATTTCTCCCACCTGGTATTAGTATACAAATCTACTGAAGGAGTATAGAACGAGAAAAAGGAGTTCTACCAAAAAAAGAGATCTGCTGGTCAAGAAGCATCCAATGCTACTCCATAATTAAGGAAGAAGTATAAGGGATTTCATTCTAGTTCTACTGAGCAATCTCAAAAGCTAGGGCAGTCATAGAAACCAGCACAGAGTGCTAAGGAGAAATCTGGGTGGCCACAGTCTCAAGCTGCCTCTACACTAGGATAAGTTTGCAAGAGAAATTCAATTCCTCAATGTCAGATTTATTTCAAATGGCACAAGGGAGAATGTTAGAAAAGCAAGCCTGGTGTTTGCTTTAGTTATGGATGGTCGAGTTATTTTCACAAGGATTGTCATCAGAGGTAAAATGTGGGATAAAGATCAACACCTGTACATACTAGAGGCTAGAAGGGAAGTTGAGGAGAGAGAGCTTAGAGAGACAAATTAGAGTTTTGACATGAGCATAGAGCTCCTGCCCATTAATATGCCATTAGAACTTGGGAGGATACTAATGAGCCAGACATTATAACTGGTACTTTTGTCCTTTTTGACTCTCCTATTTTAGTATTAATTGATTCAGAGTTTACATATTCATATATTTGCACATCATGGGCATGAGATCGAGGGTTAGTTTCAGAACCACTTGACATAGAGATCATGGTTAGTAACCCCATAGGCTAGCATGGTAGTTGATCGAGTATAGAGAGATTGCCCTTTATGGATACAAGACTATCAGTTCCTTGCCGATTTGATAGAATTACCCTTGATGATTTTAACTTGATATTGGGAATGGATTGGTTATCAAAATATCAAGTGATTTTGGATTGCAAGCATAAGAGGTTGACTCTCCAAGCTGATGATAAGTCTGAAATCACAGTTATTAGAGAGAGGATCAACTTCTTGTCTAAAGTGATATCTGTAGTCACAGCTAGACGGTTGGTGAGGAAAAGTTGTCAAGCATATCTTGCCCGTATGTATAACACTAGAATAGAAGAACTTAATAGTAGTAGCATACCTGTCATGGCTGAATTTGTTGATGTTTTTCTAGAAGAATTACAAGGTTTAGCACCAAAAAAGGAACTCGAGTTCAATATTGAGGTTTTACCTAGTATTGCTCTAGTATCGATAGCTCTATATTGGATGGCACTAGCAAAGTTAAAAGAATTGAAGCTTTAGTTACATGCGTTACTGGATAAGGGTTTCATCAAATCGAGTGTTTCACCATGGGGAGCACTGATTGTGTTTGTTAAGAAGAAGGATTGTTCACTTCAGTTATGTGTTGATTATCGACAGTTGAATAAAGTGATCATCAAGAACAAGTATCATCTACCATAGATAGATTATCTATTTGATCTTCTTAGAGGAGCTAGAGTGTTCTCTAAGATAGATTTGAGATCTGGGTACTATTAGTTGAGAGTGAAAGAGACAAATGTGGTGAAGACTACTTTTAGGATAAGGTATGGTCACTAAGAGTTCTTGGTAATGCCTTTTAGGCTTACCAATGCTCTTGCAGCATTCATGGACTTAATGAATAGAGTTTTTAGACTTTACCTTGATTAGGTTGTGGTAGCGTTCATAGATGATATTCTAGTTTACTCGAAGAACAAGAAAGACCATGAGAAGCATTTAAGAACAGTTCTTCAAATTCTAAGAGAAGAAAAGCTCTATGCCAAGCTTAGTAAATGTGAGTTTTAGTTGAGTGTTGTATTTTTCTTAGGACATATAGCATCAACTGATGATATTCGAGTTGATCCCAATAAGATTGAAGTAGTGATAGAGTGAAAGCCGCCTAGGAACACAAAAGAGGTCATAAGTTTCCTAGGGTTGGCAAGGTATTACAGACAATTTGTCAAGGTTTTTCTTAATAATAGCTCCTATAACATGATTATTAAGGAATAATGTTCAGTTTTTTTAGGATGACAAGTGTTAAGAAAGCTTTGATAAGCTTAAGGCTATGTTGATAGAGGCTATGATCCTTATACAGCTAGTTTTAGAGAAAGACTTAACTATATTTAGTGATATATCTCACAATGGGTTAAGGTGTGTTCTGATGCAAGATGACAAGGTTATTGCCTATGCTTTAAGATAGTTAAAGCCACATGAGAAGAATTACCTTACTCATGATTTAGAGCTTTCAACTATTGTGTTTGCTCTAAAACTCTAGAGATATTATCTGTATGGGGAGAAGTGCTATGTCTACATAGATCACAAGAGTCTTAAGTATCTTTCTACATAGAAAGAGTTGAACTTAAAACAGAGGAGGTGGATGGAATTGATCAAGGATTATAACTACCTAATTGATTATCATTAGGGGAAGGCCAATGTAGTAGCAGATGCACAAAGTAGGAAATTTATGGCAATCATGAGAGCTATGCATGTTCACTTGCAACTTAAGGATAATGGTGCTCTTTTAACTGAGATGCAAATCAAGCCTAGTCTGTTACAACAAGTGAAGGATTGTAAGAGAGATGATCATAAGTTGATGAGTATTATAAGTTTTATCCAAGAGGGAAGCCAATAAAATATGAGATTAAAGGAGATAGTTGTTTGTACTATCATGATAGATTTGTGCGCTAGATTTGGAAGAGTTGAAGAAGCATATTCTACAAGAAGTTCACAATGCTTCTTATGCAATGCATCCTAGTAGCATTAAAATGTATTAGGATTTAAAGCTTTCTTATTGGTAGCTAGGCATGAAGAGGGATGTTTCTGAGTATGTGACCAAGTGCCTTACTTGTCAGCAGGCAAAGCTAGAGCATCAGGTTCCTTCTGGGTTGCTACATCCCATAGCAATTCCAGAATGGAAATGGGACAAAGTCACGATGGATTTCATGGTTGGGCTACCTATTATAAGAAGCAAGTATGATTCAGTATGGATTATGATAGATCATCTTACCAAGACAACTTATTTATACCAATGAGAATGGACTACTCCTTAGAGAAGCTAGCAAAGCTTTATATGGATGAGATAGTTATATTGCATGGAGTGTTGTCTTTAATTATATCAAATTAGGATCCAAGGTTCACATCGAGGTTTTGGAAGGAACTTCATAATGCTTTAGTACATGGTTAAATTTTAGTATAGCATTCCATCCATAGATTGATGGACAATCCGATAGAGTCATCTAGATTCTCTAAGATATGTTAAGGGGTTGTGCATTAGAGTTTAAGGGAAGCTGGGATTGATATTTTTCCTTAGCTAAATTTGCCTATAATAATAGTCATAAAGTGAATATTAGCATGGCTTTGTATGAGGCCTTATATAGAAGAAAGTGCAGAACACCTTTGTGTTGGAATGACCTCAGTGAAACTAAGCTCATGGGGCCAAATTTAGTACAAAATGTAGAAGAAAAGGTGAAGATCATTAGAGAGATGTTAAAAGCAACTTCTAATAAACAGAAGTCATATGCGGATCCGAAGAGAAATAGGTGGAATATAAAGTGGGAGAAAAGGTTTTTCTCAAGGTTTCACCTTGGAAGAAGGTTCTATGATTTGGGAGGAAAGAGAAGTTAAGTCCTAGGTTTATTGGGCCATAGGAGATCATAGAATATATGGGACTAGTAGGTTATAGACTAGCTTTATCTCTGAAACTACAACAGATCCATAACCTTTTTCATGTTTTTATGCTCAAAAGATATAGATTAGATCCTATGCATGTGATAACAATGGAAGAGATAGAGGTTAATCTTGACTTGTATTATGAAGAAGAACTAGTGAGGATTATAGATAGAGCGGTAAAGGAATTGAAAAATAAAGCTGTACCTTTGGTGAAGGTTCTATGGAAACACCAAGGGATGGAAGAAGTAACTTGGGAGACATAAGCTTAGATGAGAGACAATACCTACAGTTTTTCAAACCAGGTAATATTTTAATGTCAAGGATGACATTTATTTAAGAGGGGAAAAATGTAACACCCCGAAAATCCCGACAATCATGAATAGTACTTTTCTAGGATGAATAGTGTTCTTCAAATTCGGGATGCACTAAAATCACTGAATGAAAGTATTAATTATAAAATAATTTTAGGCAAAGTTTGAGATCAATCAGAAGTTATTTGAGTGGTTAAAAATGCTAAGAAAGTTTTTACAGTAATGTCTTGAGAATAGTGATCAAGGTAAAGCTGAATCGTAAATTAATTTCAAAGTTGCTCAAAAAAATTTGAAACTTATACAACTTGATATGTAAAAATTCTAACGAGCCTAATGGCATTGAAATTAGAATTTTTAGATATCAGGAAGTAATTTTTCAAAAGTTGGGTAACATTAAAAATGGTGTATTTAATCGGTCTTCTTTGTTTTTCGAGCTCTGATTTTTGAAGCCATATGGGGCAAAATAAAAGTGAATTTATTTAATAAAAATGGCAACTAATTAGGCCTAAAAAGAGAAGGAAAATGAGGCGAAAATGGAAAAAATACATAAATTGAGATGAGGTATAAATAGTCAAATATATTATCAAAAGTCAACATTTTCATAACACTCCCTCTCCCTCTCTCCTTTCTCTTAGCTGATGGCACCATCCCCTTTTACCCCACCATTTTTGTTTCTTCCCACATCCATTAAAGCTTAAACTCCTCCACTAAATTGATTTTAAGTAACCTCTACACTACTGAACACCTCTAGAAAGTGGAAAATTAAAAGGAGATTGCTCGAAAACTACGGGTTTTTTTTATCTTGTGAATAGTAACTGACTTTGGTTCGGGTAAGATTTTTTGACTTCTATTATTTTTCATAGATTCTAGGGGTGCCCAGAAGATGTAATATGGTTTTAGATTTATTTTTGAAACAATGATTGATTCATTATGAACTTTCAAAATATTTTTTAGTTTATGTTAGAAGTTTTCAAATTGAACCACGATAAAGGAAAAATGAAGGCATAACTGGCCTCAAGGTTCCTTCTTGACCACCTCGGTGTGTGTAATCAAAATAGAATGTGCAATTTCATTTAGAAACATTAAATGTCCATATTATGTACATTATGTAATAAATTCTCATATTGTGTTGTTGTAACGACTGCCGGTTGACGTCTTATGAACAGTGCATTCGGAACCCGATTGATGTTCCCCGTGGTGCGGGTCATCATTTCGAGTCCGATAACTGGCATATTATTCATAAAACTTTGACGGGCCTGAAAAGGGTCAAAATGAAAGAATTAAAATTTTT
>CANXYI011726963.1:0-14795 GCA_948208565.1 Hura crepitans
CTGCTACAATAGTATTCGATAAATGTAACCATGCAATGGCCTACTACACCAACATAAGAGAAGACATTGAAGTGCCCTAGTAGCTATTATTTATCCCTAATATATCGATTAACCTATCAAAACTTGATCATCCATTCCATATGGGCTTTTATTATGCTCCAATCAATTCACACACATCCACTGTGTGACACCTCTTACTTGGTTCAGTCATCGTGTATGACTAAGGAATGCTCACATAACATACTATCCAATCTCAACTCATACAACATTATTTAAAACAATTTTATCAATCAGGATTAAAACCTAAAAATGTGAGTTTTCATAAACTTTTCAAAAACTATGTTACATATTCAAATTTGAGAATCCTTATGCTAAAATTTTAGTTGCATAACGGCTGTATCGGGCACTATCCTAAAATTTGAATAATAACCTACAAATCAAGAAAACAATTTTTAAACATTTATCAACAATTTTCCCAACTCTGTGATCCTTTTAATCATTCTAAATCACACATAAACACAAGAACTTGAATAAGGTTACAAAACCATAAAACATATTTAATTTATAGTACAGATAGTTTAGACCCATAAATTAAACATTACAACATAAAAGTTCTTCTACTATCTATACAATTCATAACCCAACAATTTTTAGCAAAACTATAGCAAAGCAAAGCTTTCTCTCGATAGTCTTGGTGTCTTGAGGCTTTAACTCAAGTGTCTTTTCTTATGCATTACAAATAAAGATGATGTGCTAAGGAAATATCTTAGTGGTGAAATCCAATTAACTTATGCAATATAGCCATATCATTATCATGTATTATCATTTTCTTACTTGCAATAGCATTCACAAGACATAATATGTAAAATGATATACATAATATGCATAAACTAAATGTCATGCTAAAATAATACAAGTGACATATTATCATGGAAAATACATTTCACATGCAAATTCAATAATTATACAACTAATGAAAATGTCCATTATTACACTTCCAATAAGATCATTATTTTATGCCCAGATGAGAAAAACACATATCCTATGGATAACGGGGGTCGACAGCCAGTACAACCTCTATGAAACCTAAGGTTCATCTACCAATGTGGATTTAAAGATCAAACATAGCATGAGACCTAAAGGTTAAACATAACATGAGTTCAAGATCGAGCATAGTATGAGTCTATGGATAAACATAACATTATGGTAATTATGACCATTTATGAACCCGAGGTTTATCTACCAATGTGGATCTGAAGGTTGATATTATATAGGCCATTGGGTCAGACTAAAAGTGGACCCATGGCCCAAAACATGAATGCACCATAGTGCCTTAGTAGCTACTTATTATACCCCTTAGTTAATCGGTCAACCTATCCTTCTAGGTTATTACTCATATGGGCTATTAACATATTCCTTTTTAGTTCCACCAATTTAAGTAAGCTTAAGATGGCTTTTAAACATGGCAAGGTTAACAAATGACCATATAGGTAATTTATCATTTTTAGGTATTAATTACAATTATACATATCATATTTAAGCAAAGCCAAATTCCAATGTGTGCGTGTGTGTGTATATAGCCATAACATGCTCATAATCACACTACCATTATCTCATTTCTATCTCATGATCAATAATAATTAGTTGGCCATGCATTTCTCATTATATGCTTAATTTAAAGCATTTACAAGCTTGGATTACCCAATAAGGCCATTCGGCCACTAAGCCCCCAAGCATAACCATAACCCAAACCTTTGCATTATGCCTCATACACTAATGCCCATAAGTTCACATTCATGCATAAGGAAGCATACATCCTTAACATGTGCATTCTCTAACATACATACATGCATATAATCTGAACCTTGTAACATTATCATGCTTGCAATTCTCATTCCCATCGAAGTATGTACCTCTATACATATGCATCAAATAAGACTAACATGCATTATTCAAGTATACTCAAAAGTTTATTTAGCTACACATATAAATAAAAAGGCTATAACACATCAATGTCATTATTTACTTTTTTACTTCCCATATTTTATATAAAATGTGTATAGCCTATACTCATACTTAATACATCCATAAAGCATAAAAATCCTCATTCAATTCCACATACTTCCCCACTAATAAATATTCACTATCAAGTATCTAACATATTATTAACAATATTTAAAAACATTTATGTGCATATTATCATAACACACATATACACCATCATACTATATGCCCATTCAGCCATTAGGCTCTGGCACATCAAGAAGGAATATTTTCATAATACAATACTATATAACTTAATTTTATGACAACATATATTAATCTACATCACAAGCATGCATAAATGAATATACACACAATTATGCACTAATATGGCAATTCAGCCTTCAAGACATATCACCCATACTTGCCATCTTCCATTATACATGATTATTCATCTGACATACTAATTAACACCATTTAAAATCATAATTGTTCTTCACATGGCATTAATTACCCACTTACATACATACACATATTATGTAAACTTAGGTCATGATCAAATTTGCACACTTTAATTCAATTTCACATACCAAATTGATTGTAATACAACCTTGATGACCACCTATACCTTCGCTTTTTCCTTTATCATGAGTTTTGTTGGTTATCTCAATTGCACATTACAGATTCAATATGACAAAATTCATATAAAATCATACGTACATTAAAAATGAAATTTAACTACATAAGATGACTTTTGGGCACCCTAGAAACATAGGAAAAATATTAGGTTTAAAAAATTCTTACCTAAATTGAAAAACCTCACTATTCATAGCGCTTCAAAACTAGCAATTCTCTCAGTTTTCTTTAAAATTCTTGCTCCTAATATGCTTTAGAGGTTGTGAAGGCACCAAAGATTATTTTGCATAAACCAAATCGAGCTTAATTTGAAGAAACATGGAGTAAAAATGGTGAAAATGAGGGAGGGAAGTCATCGGCTTCATGAGAGAGAAGAGGGAAGGTGTTTGTGATGTGTTGAGCAAAATAAAATCAATTTTGACAATATATATAGTTTTTTTGAAAATTAACCATTTTATTTCTCATTTTCTCCTCATTTTCTTCCTTTTTTCCTTCTCTTTTAAGCTTAATTTAATCTCAATTAAAAATGCAAAATTTCACTTAATTTAGGTGCCACAACCCTTTAAAAATTAGAGCTCAAAAAATGAGAAAAATCAAATTAAATCACCACTTTTTATGTTACTTGATTTTAATAAATACTTCCTGACCTCCAAAAATTCCAATACCAATGCCAATAGGCTAATTAGAATTTTTGAGTATCAAGTTGTATTAATCCTAAAATTTTCTGAGCAACTTTTATATATTTTATGTTTAAGCTAAAACTAGATTATGATTCATATGGTGTTGTCATAAAATTTAATTATCATTTTTAACCATCTAAATGACCTCATTTTGACTTCAAATTTCACCCATAAATATGTTATAATTAATACTTGCATTCAGTAAGATTAGTGTCCTCAGCCTCAAAAAAATACTATTCACATCCCAAAAAGTATTATTCAAAACACCAAGATTTTTTGAGCATTACACATTGGGTTCCAATTATTCCCCATACTTTTAAATTAAATATAATTATAACCTCATACCAATTAGCAAAATTTCTAGTCATACACAATCATTGTTATCTTGCCTTACACAAGCAATTCTCATGTTGCTTACCTAACCATAACTTCTCATAAATATTAAGACTTTTATTCATGTAATTATGTTAATTCATTCATATCCATAATATAAATTCATGTACGAAATAACAAAATACATTACTAAATTACCACATTAATATACCTAATTACTTTTATTTATAACATACATTTTCCATTTATTTATGCCATTCTCTACTACATAAACTTTTGTCACATTAATTTAGGTCTAAGCTTGTTAATATCATAATTCTCAATCACTTCTTTTACAATTTATTATACATGTAAGGTAAGCATTTCATTTTTTATGTTTATCACCTAATTGTTACTTTTATATCCACATTACATTCACTTGTATAGATGCCTTGCCTCACCCAACACACTACTTAATGTCCATATACATCATTAAGCAACCATTATTTAATCTACATGATTTTCTCTTCAATTTTTGCCTCGTACTCATTTTTACTACTTAATTTAAGCAATATACACAAGCATACATCTATTGGCATGTTTAAGCCAATATGGTTTCATCAAGTTATCATGTTTTTTCTATCCATTTTTTCATCTATATCATACTTTATTACTTTACTAACCCTAACACTTTTTATTTATCCCATTACACACACTTGCACACATTGACTACATTTAGCAAGGCATTATTATATTCTTTAATTACCTATTTCATATGTTTATTTAGCATTATTTACCTTTCAATTATGAACTACACTTTATCATTTTATCTTTACTCACCTAAACACTTACATCAACACACCTAACACTATTTAGCCATGTTAGGTTTATCCTTCTACCAACCAATTCTCAACTTAATTTCCATTCTAAACTTGCAATACCCATCAAAATAATATCAATGTAACATTTTTTCTAATTAACACATGAACATACACTTTAATCTTACAATTCAAGCACAATTTTGCACACTTTAAGTAGGGAACTTTACACACAAATAGTATACATCATTGAATACACTTACAAAGATTCTTATTAGCCTCCAATTAACCTTTTTATCCCACCTCTTTGCCTTTTTCTTTAGCTCCCTTCAAATTCTCTACAAACATACACCATTTTTTACTTAGAAAATTATAAATAAACTTTATGCATTCCCAAACATAAAATTAACATTAGAAAAATCTAATTGACATTGAATTACAACTTAGAAAATTATAAAACATTAGAATAAATCACTTATGAATAAAAGTGGCACTATTCACTCAAGTTGTCATACACTAAAATTAGCCTTGTTTTATTGATTTTCTCCTAAGAATAGTGATCTAGAGGTGACAAAGGCTTATTTGGTATAAAACTTAGCTTGAGTATGTGTAATTTTATAGAAGGAAGAAGAAAAAGAAAAGGAGAAGAGACCTGAAGGTGGCATCAGCTTCTAAGTCAAAGATAAAGGTTTTTTTGTCTTCCATTTTAAGTGAAATTCCCTTTTATATAATATAGTTCAAGGGTAGAATGGGTGTCACTTGTTTAATCCTACTGTCCATATTAATTCTAACATTATTTCTCCTTTGAAAATTAATTATTGCATTTCGATGTATCAATTTAATTCTTTTTTGTTACCATTAATTAAGAAAATCCATAATGTACATGTCCTAGGAAAATCATAATTAGAAACTGAGAGGAGCCGATTTAATTAAACACTTGTGTTCTAAATTAATTCCGTTAAATTACTTCTTGATGTCAAAAAATTCCAATTCATTTACCATTAGCTTATTTAGAAATTTTAACCATCAAGTTATGTTATTCCCTGATTTTTTTGAGCATAAACTAGATATTTTATCATTTGGCTTTAATTAAATAATTATTCCTAAGACACCACCATAGAAATTTTGATTGCATTTTTAACCACTCAAAATAAATTTCTTTTTTACTTCAAGCTTTACCCAATATTGTCTTAAAAAAATCTCTTTCATTCTATCCAATTAATTCACCTGGGTCTCAGGAAGCACTATTCATGGTCTAATGTCATTATTCATCGGGACCATCTCTCAAACCTCATTCTTTTCACACTTTCATGCTCCTATTATACTATACTCATGTTTTTTATCCTTCTACATATGTTCCACTTGTTTCTGGACTATAAATCACACTTCTCTAATTTTTACCTAAATAATTTAAGAAATTACCATTTTGCCCTTTAGTATTTTTCACTTCGATATTCACACTACTTGACTCTACTTAATTTGTACATTCATTTCACTCCCCACTTTTTCTCCTAATTTTAATTCTATCCTTGAAAAAGACCAGACCAAAGATCAAAGATTGCTAAAAGTTTATAGGGCCTTCGGTAACACTCTCCTATAATGACCTTAAGGAAGGATAAATGGGTATTTAACTGTAAAGCTGAAACTAATGACAAGGGTGGGCTGGCCTAACCCCCTTACCATGTTCTATACTATAAGATTGAATAAAATATATGGTCTTGGCCACCATAAATCACATAATAGCCTATATGGCATCGGTGCTGAGCTCACATCAATTAGAGATTTACATAAACACCTCTCTAGCATGTTGAAGCTATCTTATCTTAGATTCTTTAAAGGTTTACCATAGGTTCTTACTTTGGTATCTTATACATTTGTATTTTGTTCTATTAATGTTCATGTAGAGTATTCTTATACTTAAAAGTTTGTTGATTTGCTATTAGTACAATTAAGTGTATAGTGTTAATTTTATGCACTTATCCATGCTGGATAAATATCTTTTCAACAAGTTATATTCATACAGTGCACTTTATTACCTCACTGCACATACAACTAATTCCTACCTATGACTACCTTATACAAAATGTATCATTATGCAATGATGAATGGATTTATACTCTACTCATGTTAAGCCAATTCAAATTAACATACAAGGGAATACTAATTCTGGATAGCATGCATATGCTACTAAAACATTATCCCGAGATAAGAGATCTTAAGATGCTTACCTTTCTACTTAGTAAAGAAAGTGGTGTAAGGTTAACATAACAAGCATATCAGTTTAATTTTATTAAAGCATAAACATTCCTAAAGGAAAACATTAAACTCATATCAACCCATTCATCCACCTAGCCTACATAGCAAGCTTATTTTAATTTACTAATAAAACTTGTTTAGGTTTCCCCACCTCAACCTTAAATCTTGCATTTATCTATTCCTAGGACTAATATCCTTGACATGCCAACCTTGTTTACCTTTAGTAGCATCATGTCATACTCATTACATTCATTTCACTAATATGGTTCAACATGAGTTTATGCTTTAGAGGGGAAACAATCCATTTTAACTCAATACAACAATTTAGGCATAACTTCGTATCTTAAGATTAAATTAATGTAGAGCTACTAGGAGAACACCTAACTATTTTGAGTAAGGTAAGTGCTTGAACACTTACAGTCTAACATGCATAAGCTATATACAACTTCATATTCTATAATCAACTGGCATTATATAAAAAAAATTACTAAATTTTCAAAGGCTTAGCCATACATCTTGAAGCTTACATGCATTCTATCTCACTATTGTAATTTAGTGACAATATAGAGTTAGATGGTCCACTTTAAGTGTGCAATTATATGTAAACATAATATTAAACCCATATTTGCCTTTAACTAATGAAGTATATGCTTACAGCACCAATAATGTGTTACATTCAAATGCTTAGTCTTATATGGTATGTAAATCTTACCTAGGGGTAAGTCTATAACATTAATATGTAGGCAACAGAGATGTGAGTATAGCAAAAGTATTGTCAAGTAGAAATGCATGAGTTCATAAGTCATATCATGATCATATTGAAATGCATGAATTCATAAGTTATACATTACTTTTTAGTATTTCTTAAATCACACAAATTCTAATGGAATAACCTTACCAAATTGAGAATTTAGTGAGACTAGGCAAGAAGAGAATATGTAACTTTGTGTCAAGTGGTAACAAGTTACTTGATGATGAAAACCTAGCAAGTCAAGCATTTTAATTTATTTCACTTAGAATGGCAGAAATTTAAGTTAAGGTTTTCCTCATTTCTGTTAACATCTATGATATAAGCCTAATTTCTTTTAACATCTAAGATATAACATGACACCTAAGTCCTCATTTCTATCGACCTAATAATTGTGACAAGGGTGACCCATTACATATCACATATACCCCATATATTCATAAACTATATCATGTAACATGCTTTATCCAAACACAGTATTTATATACTCTAGTCAAACTAATGTGTATCCTTCATCTTACACATACAAAATAAACCATGTTTTATGGTAATTACTTTTTTTATTTAGCATAAATGAGCATTCTAAGAATAAAGCTTGCATTATAGACATAATAGTCATCTTCCCCTGTAAATGTAAATTTAACTTAACTTCTCTTTTTACTATTTTTTAAATGTGACACTTGCAAAAATGAAAACCTCACTTTGTTCCTTAGATAGATATTCAAAATTCTATTTCCAACTCACTTATACAATTCATAGTTATCATTACATAACCATAGTGTTATTCAATTTCCATGTGCATTATACTTTCCATAATGTGAACACTATATCATATTTTAGTTTAAATATTATAATTATACAAAGCATCCAAGCTCAATTGACCATACCCTTTTTAGTACCATAATGCCATCGTTCACAAAAATAATTAAACTCAATTACCTATATCAATGTTGCTTATCCTTTGCTTGCTTGCCTAATTCCATAATTGCTTAAGTAACTAACCAATATTTATACTTTGTTTAGTGACTTACATGAGACACTTCACTAACTATTGCATACTATCATGTTGCTTAACCATATCTCATAATAGGTTCTTTATTCTGACTTTAATTTAGTTCCCACTTTATCTCTATTTTGGTTAACATTTCCACCTCAATTTACTATTATTTCTTGACTTTTAACTCTTTAATTACTTCACATAAATTCTCCATATTTCTTTCTTTTACTTGACTATGCATAAAACCTATTGAAAATACCAAAAGATCAAATAACAATCATATATGGCAATAAAGCACACTAACTTACCATGGAATGCAAAAATTTAAGAATATTAACTGCATATTGTTATCAAAGCTATCATTCATCTTCCTTTAGCCTTAACATGTCAAAATTTTATTTCTAAACTAGTAGAAATAATTCAATTGCACTAATTCACACTAAAAAAGCACTAAAGCTTACACTAAATTATATAATGCTGCAAATTCTACAAATGTTAAATTTCGAGTATTCTCCCACCTATTTCTATCATATCTACTCCTTACCCAAAATTTCCCAAATTGAATATATTTAAACATCATTTGTAATTAGTAAAATAAATTCATAATATAATTTACATAAAAATGTAGCAAATACCTAGAAAAAGACAAACCTCTCACCTGATAGTAGGTATCTCACCTCTATTGTTGCTATAATGTGGCCAAATAGCTAGTTTCTCTTTTCTTTTACCCATTCCTTGGTCCGACATTAGGCCTGCCTCCTCCATGCTTTCCTCTTTTCTTTAATCCACTACTTTCAACCTTAAATTTCCTTTTTACATCTTCAGTTTTCAATTAACACTCTTCAAACTCTTTCTCTTGTTGTTGTTCATGCTACAATTCATGCTTCAGTCATCTTTCACCACTCTAGCTATAGTTTGGATTTTCCCTTTGTTATTCACTTTCACTACTCATAATGAGCCTATAATGTCATTCACAAAAATAAAGTAGCAATTATGCCTCATTTATTCCTTCTCTCTTCACCCTTCAACTATTCTCTCTTTCTTTTTATTTATGGGTTTTAATGATTAAGAGTATAATTGAAGGAAGAAACCTCCAATTTCCTTTAAAACCCAATAGCCCTTTCAATCCTCATTCTTTTGGTCTTTTTTCTTCCTTTTTTTCTTCTTCTAGCCCTATGACCTCTTCCTTAGCTGCTTAATAACAAAGCCATTTGAGGTACCTTAAATCGACTTAACACCTATTCCCCTTTTTAGTCCTCATCTTTTTAATTCCTTTTTTAATTAGGTCCCTAATTGGTAGTATCTAAACCAACTTAAGACTTGTATCACTCCAAATCCTTATTCTTTCACTCTAACAAAAATTACATACTTCCTTCTCTCTCTCTTTTTTTTAAACTATAGACCAATTAAAAGCCCTTATGCTAAATCTTACTTATTCCCAAATTAATCAATTTTTTTCTTATGATTCCCATTCATACACTTAAATACTCAATCTCTCCAAACTTAAGTTTCTTTCCTAATAATTTCCTTAAATTGACTCAATCACACATTCCTTGGGGTGTTATAATTCTCCCTCACTTAGGATATTTCTTCCTCAAAATAGAGTCATAGCTCTTAATTAACAATTAAGGACTTCCCTTTTTTTACTTCTTTTAGGCTCCTATAGTAATTCTTCTTTGCTACCCCTTTCTAATACCTTTCCCTAGAATTGTACACATTAGAAAAGGCACCTTTCCAACTAACTTTATAGTTTCTCACTATGTCTATTTATTTCTCTTTATTTTACAAATTTAAAGTTTCTACCTAATAATAGGTCTTCATTCTTTACTATAAGGACAAATGTTTTAGATATTTTCACCCCTTCACTAATATATGATCTCCTCTATCCATCTTAATCACTATCTACCCAAATGATATATCCTAATGCCATATCTAGATTAGACTACCTATTTAGGTACCTCAAATTCCTTTACTATCAACTTATAACTCTAATCTCGAATTAAACTAAGAAAACATTCTATTATTATCCCTTTTATATAATGATTCTCTTTTTACAAAAAAAAATCTAAAAATTTAGGTTTATATATATATATATATATAATAAAATAGTTAACAGATGTCTTATGTTTAGAAACTTATTCTTTTAGGAACTTGTCACTATACTTTCATGTTTAATGTGAAGAAAAATAAAATTCCCTACTAAAGCAAAGTAAAAATGCTTACTTGTTATATCTTCTTGATTATAAGAGCTTGCTAAAGGCTAGAGGGCACCTCCTTTTATATTTGTAGATAGCCTTGCCAAAATCATCTTATCCACTTTAAATCAAACATACCTATGCATATATACACATACATGTAACACACACCTACACTTTAACATACGACTCAATTTCTAGGACCCCTAACTTGTTATGATACAACTCTATAACACCTCTCTTACTCAATTCCACCATAAAACTAGGATGAGGAGATGCTACTTACTATATTATTAACATAGAATGAAATTTTGCTACCATGACAACTATCTAGAGGCCTTACCAAAAATTTTACCTATATAAAGGCATTTACAAAACATGCAACCATCATCACATTAATAAAAAATAGAGTCCATCACCTCTAAGATAACTCAATGATGAAACTACACCACATGATTTGGGAGTAATAGCTCATAGGGTGCAACTAACACTCTTGCATATCATACTAGCTTAACTTATTAGGTCTCAAGCCATGTGTATACATTTATATTATAGATGGGGAAATGCCTACCTATGGGTCCCAAGCCCATTTGCTTATTTCTTCTTCTTAACTTATCTTCCAATGATATCTCATATCATTAGAACATTAAATCTCATTGAATTTCCTCAAACTCCTTTTATATGTGTGACCCTATGGGTTTTTAGAATAGCTTGGTATTATATAGTGAATTAGAGTCTTAGTCCAACTGGGACCTATAGATTCAATCTTATTGAATTAATATTAATTTACTAATTGATATATCACTTGTATTTAAGTTAAGAGAGGTATCCAGCCAAACATTATAACTACCAAAGTGATGTAAAGTCAAGTGGTTTGACTTAACCCTTTTATATATAGTTATAGTGTAATAAACTCCTTTCTCCATCTTTTATCCCATTTAGTTTAGAGTATTAACTTGCCTCAACTCAAAGCTTAACTAAGTATGTCTAATTAAGCCCTAGACATATTGTTATGATAATTTCACCTTTATTCCAAAAATGCCCTTTATGAATCCCATTCACACATGGCATCTTACTTTACCTAACGATTCTTGAAAAAAGATTAATCATCAGAACTCTAAGATAAAACTCCCCACTATAATCTAGGGTGGTGAATCCTTTGTTGATTACTACCTTA
Organism: Hura crepitans; assembly: GCA_948208565.1. Lineage (NCBI taxonomy): Eukaryota > Viridiplantae > Streptophyta > Magnoliopsida > Malpighiales > Euphorbiaceae > Hura > Hura crepitans. The sequence goes on from CANXYI011726963.1 coordinate 11,803, forward strand.
TCATTAAATATGTCTTGCCATTCCAAAGCACCTTGCTATGTATTCTTCTTATTTGAAGTATGTCACTCTATATTTAAGAAAGTTAATGATCTCATGTTTAAGGATACTTACATCACTAATATAATGAGATATTTTCACTAACATAGATTATGTATCCATGTGAAGATCTCATGATGGGTCTTCAATGTACTTACTTTCTAAGTAAGCATCCACATGTTAACTCTAAGCATCTTTATGCTTATAGTTGTGAGAACTACTACTTGATTAAATAAAGAAGTATAACATATGCTGATCTATACATATTAACAATATCCCATCTTATTAATACTATGATCAAGGATATTTAGGTATATCATATTTATATGCAATAAAAATCTCATATCATGAACACTTCATGATTTCCTCCATAATATGATTTTATACTAGGGACTTTATAACATAGTTTAATACATTGCAAACAATTATAAGTAATATATAAAAGTACGATGATATAAAGAGAAATGCCTTTTACATTAAATCTTAAGGTTTAAGCATATGAATATAACCATATTACATTAGCTTTAGGGTATACATCTAACAATCTCACATTTGCACTAGAGCCAATTACCTATGTAATCAATGCCTAATGCATTTATATGTTGACTAAACTTCCCTTTTGATAGTGCTTATATGTTGACTAAACTTCCCTTGTGATAGTGCCTTTGTGAGAGGATCAACTATGTTCTAACCTGTAGGGATCCTCTCAATTTTGACATTCTATTTATCGATGATCTCTTTGATTAAATGGTTACGCTGAAGTACATGTTTATATCGCTGATGAGACTATGGTTTTTAAGCTTGTGCAATAGCCCCATTATTATCATAATACAAAGGTATCGGATTAATAATGCTTGGAAACACTCCAAGCTTAAAAATGAACTTCATAATACAAACAAGTTCCTTATTTGCATCAGAAGCTACTATGTACTCGACTTCGATGGTAGAATCTATAATTATATCCTATTTGGAATTCTTTTAAATAATTACTCCTCTACATATAATATATACATATCTAAATTGAGATTTACAATCATCCTTATTGAATTAAAAGCTACCATCAGTATGTATGCTAACATGTAGATGTCTTCCTCTATAAACAAAGAATAAATCCTTAGTCCTTATCAAGTACTTAAGGATATTCTTAATAGTCACCTAATGTTCCTCTCCATAATTGTATTGGAATTTGCTTATGATACTCAGGGCAAATGTTACATCAGGTCTAGTACATAATATAGCATTTTATCTATGTACGTAAATTGTAAAAGACTAAGCAACCTTTCAAATATATCTCTATCGATCTTGATCCTTAAGATATAGGTTACTTCTCTAAAGCCTTTCAAGGATAATTATTTACTTAACCAAATCTTGATTTACTGAAGGAGAGAGACATTATTACCTTTTAGTAGTATGTCATCTACATATAACTCAAGAAAAATGATTGCACTCCCATAAACCTTCTTGTAAACAAATGGTTTATCTATGTTTGTCGAGAAACCAAACTCTTTGATTGTCCTATCAAAACTAATGTTCCAGCTCCTAAAAGCTCACTTCAGGCCATAATTAGATCTTTGAAGCTTAAAGATTTGATTTCTATCTATGGATGGAAATCCTACATGTTATGTCATATACACTTCCTCTCATAATTTTTAGTTAAGGAAAGTTATCTTTACATCCATTTGCCAAATCTTATAATCTTAATGAGCAGCTATGGCAAGTAAAATCAAAATAGATTTAACCATTGCAACTAGAGAAATGGTTTCATCAAAGTCAATCCTTTTTCATTGATGATAGCCTTGTGCTACCAATCAAGCTTTATAGGTAATCACATTACCTCCTATGTTAATCTTCTTCTTGAAGACCCATTTTCACCCAATGGGTTTTATCCCTTCAGGTGGATCAACCAAGGTCCATACTTGGTTATCATACATGGAATCCATTTTGGATTTTATGGCCTTAAGCCATGAGTTTAATTTTGAACTATTCAAAACCTACTCATAACAAGTAGGCTCATGGTCCTCTACCATGGTTACTTCTTTTTCCTAGTCCTCATGAAATCCATATCTCTCTAGAATAGCCCTGACCCTAGTAGATCATTAGGAACTTATGTTTCCATAAGTTTTTCTATTATCTCATCATTATGAGAAATAGAATTGTGATTAGTCAGTTGATTTGCTTCAACTTGTGGGTCTTAAACTTCTTCAAGTTCAACTTTACTCCCACTATCTTTCATAAGAAACTCTTTCTTTAGAAAGATTACATGCTTTGAAATAAACACCTTTTATTCCAAAAGATGATGGAAGCAGTATCCCAAAAGTTTCCTTTAGATACCCCATAAATAAGCATATGTCAGACTTAGCTTCAAGCTTATTTGACATTATTCCCTTTAGATATTCAAGGCATCCCTATATCTTGATATGTGAAAGAATTAGTTCCCTATTATACCATATCTCATATGGTGTAAAATCAACACACTTTGATAGAACTCTATTTAAAAGATAAACAGCAGTTTCTAGTGAGTAACCCCAAAATGATCTAGGCAACTCTGCAAAGCTCACCATAGATTGAACCATGTCCAATAAGATTCAACTTCTCCTGTAAGATACACCATTATGTTGTGGTATATATGGAGGAGTTTATTGAGATAATATACTATTATTTCTTAATTAACTCTAAAATTCATGACATAGGTATTCTCCACCTCGGTCTAATCAGAGCATTTTAATACTCATGTCAAGCTATTTCTTAACTTCATTTTTGATTTATTTGAACTTTTCAAAGTTTTTAAATTTGTAATTCATCAAGCACACATACCCATGCCTAGAGTAAGCATTAATAAAGACAATGAAGTAAAGAAACCCACCTCTTGCATGTGTGGTCATAAGTCTATATACATCTATATGTATAAGGTTTAAAAGCCTACTCATATATCCGTATTTTCCACTAAATGGTGTATT
>CANXYI011727001.1:0-10383 GCA_948208565.1 Hura crepitans
AAATTGTTGCATTTGTTTCTAAAATCCTCAAATACATCTAATTAGAGGCCTGTAAAGTTTCACAACCTAATTCCTTCGGGAACTAGGCTAGCAAACTTTCGAGGAAATCACAGTTCTATTGAAAACCCAAAAAAATCCCAAATGACGTCAAAAAAATTGTGCCGTTTATTTTAAAATTCCTTATTTAATCCCAATTGCACACTGGTGAAATTTCATGGCCCAATTCCTATAATAGATAGTTTCAGATTGCCTCAATTTTTGTGCCAACCTAAAAAATACACAAATTTGCAAACAACCTCTGATTCTAAAAATTCCTTCACCATTAGACTCAGTGCAATTTTTAAGCTTCAGGATCTACTATTTTTAGGTCCGTTCGGGCATGTCTCAGGTTAGTCCTGGCTCAAAAAATTTTTATTGGCCCGATGTGTAGCTTATAGGCCAAAATGAATTGTTTATTCTGCTAAAATTTTTATTGAGGTCATTTTCCCCTTATTAAGCTTTGGGATCCATGCTAGTAACCCAACACATTGGGAGCCCTATTCGGTTCTCGAGCATTATTCTCGGAGCCCTAGTGCACGGGCATTACATTCAAAATCTACATTCTTAATTCCTCCACTTCGGGTTCGCATAGCCACCTTTGATAACACAAATATTTGCCAACTCCAATTTCAAACCCATTAATCTTCCACTCTTTGACCCTGCACATAGTCTGCACTAATTAATCATCTTTTATCTGACTCCTTTATTTGTTGTTTAAAGTCTAGTTTAATGTGTGGCTTAGCCAAAATAGAAACCTTTTCTGTATACTCAACCCTGCATGCAGAGGTTTTAAGGCAATAATAAACTTTCAACTTAGAGCATCAGCAACTACATTCACCTTTCATGAATGGTAACCAGTCACACAATCGTAATCCTTGATTAACTCCATCCAATATCACTGCTGGAGGTTTAACTCTTTTTGTGTGAGCAGATATTTCAAGCTCTTGTGGTTAGTATAGATGTAACACCTCTCTCTATACAAGTAATGTCTCTACACTTTCAATGTAAACACAGTAGCAGCCAACTCTAAGTCATGTGTGGGATAATTCATTTCATGACATTTTAATTGCCTAAAGGCATATGCAATCACCTTGCCTTTCTGTATTAGAATAGAACCAAGTCTATTGTGTGAGGCATCACTATATATGACAAATTCTTTTCTTCATTGCAGCTGAGTAGCGATAGGAGCCTCCGTTAATAAGGTTTTCAATCGATCAAAATTCGCTTGGCATTTATCATCCCATTCAAATCTCACATCCTTTCTTAATAGTCAAGTCAATAGAGCTACAATCATAGAGAAACCCTTAATAAACCTTTGGTAATATCCAGCCAATCCTAGGAAACATCGAATCTCAGTCATATTCCTAAGAGGATTCCATTCTAGCATAGCCTTAGCCTTTCTTGGATTAACTCTGATGCCTTCAACTAAAGCAATATAGCCCAAAAAGGCTACTTTCTTCAACCAAAACTCACATTTGCTCAACTTGGCATATAGATGTTTTTCTCTCAAAATCTACAACACAATTATGAGGTACTGCTCATATTCCTCCCGACTCTTGGAGTACACCAAGATATCATCTATAAACACCACAATAAACTGATCTAAATAGGGTTTAAAAATCCAATTCATTAAATCCATAAAGGTTGTTGGGGTATTAGTGAGCCCAAATGGCATCACTAAGAACTCATAATGCCCATATCTAGTTTTAAAGGTAGTTTTAGTGATGTCTGATTCCTTTATTCACAGTTGATGATAACTTGATCTCAAGTCTATCTTAGAAAATATACTAGCACCTCGAAGTTGATCAAAGAGATAATTAATTCTGGGCAGTGGATATTTATTCTTGACTATTATGCTATTTAATTGCCTATAATCGATACATAATCGAAGTGACTCATCTTTCATCTTCACAAATAGTACAGGTGCTCCCTAAGGTGAGATGCTTAGCCTAATGAAGCCCTTATCCAACAATTCTTATATCTGTATGTTTAATTCTTTTAACTCTGCAGATGACATTTGATATAGAGTGATAGATACTAGGATTGTGCTAGGATATATCTTAATCTCTAAATCCAATTCTCGATGTGGCGGTAACCATAGTAATATATCTAGGAATACATTGAGGATTTATGATACCACAGGTATCTAACCAAGGATGGGTTCTGTATTACTAGTATCAACTATGTGGGCTAGGTATGTCTTACATCCCTTTCAGATAGTCATCCATTAGTAATGGCTAAAATATTATTTGAAGGGGAATTTCTCTTACCCATAACTATTATCTCATATCCCTCCACTGTCCAAAGGTTAAGTTTCTTACTTTCACAATCAATTATTGCTCGATGTTCTATTAACAAATCCATACCCAATATGATGTCAAAATTCATAAAAGGGAAGTTCAATTATCTCTGCTAGGAATATTTGATTTTCGATCACTAAAGGATAGTGACTATATACTATATTCACTATCACACTCAGACTAATTGGGTTAATGACTTGAATGCCTAAATTTATGGGCTCTAGTTCAAACCCTTTATCTCGGGTTTATGTGATATAAATATATAAATGTGTCGATCCTGGATCTATCAAAGCTAACAAAGGTGCCTCAAATAAGTAGAAAGTACTAGCAATCATGTATTGAGCCTTAGCCTCTTTGCAGGCCCAAATAGAATACTGACGTGCTGGGGCTCGGGCATTAGATCTAGTCCTCTGATTGCTACTCAGTTGATCCTACCTAGTTTACCTTTGTCCCCTACTAAGTGCTATTGCTACTAATGCTTAGGTTTATATAGCCTCGAGCTATCTTTGAGGACAATCCCATTGAAAATGTTCTCTAACTCTATAAGTGAAGCATTCCCCTCTCCTGGGTTACCAACACTATCCCTAATATTTTTTGTTGCAATTGCCACATATCGGAAGTGCACATCTAGCCATCAATATGGGAGCACTGGAGGCCTATTGTAAGGGTGAAGGCCTAAAAGGAAAAGCCTGACACAACCTCTAAGGCTGGGCCTACCTCTAAAACTACTATCCAGGTTACCTCTAAGACTACTGCACAAAATGAAACTCTCTCTATCTCTTGCTTGTCCTTGGTGCTGAATATGTCTAGCCTACTGCAAATTGCCTTTTCTTCTAGAATAGCTCACTCTTTTCTTACAACATCTCCTCCATGTTATAGGCTACTGCTACTTTGATCTTTATTGTAGTTATCTGCATTCGTAGCTCAATATTAAGGCCCTTTTTAAACCTCTTACACCTTTCCTAATCAGTAGGTAGAAATTGCTTAGCATATCTACTTAAACAGGTAAAGTCTTTCTCATACTCAAATACTAACCTCCTTCCCTACTTCAAGTCCAAGAATTCCTACCTCCTCTTATCCATGAAGGACTCAGGTATGTACTCTTATGGAATTCCATTAAAAAGTAATCCTATGTTACTTTAGCTGCTACTTTTCTCATTCATGTTGTATCCCACCAGTGAAAAGCTTCTTCTAGGAGGAGGGAGATGGCATATTTCAAGATTTCATCTTTAGTGCACTCTAATTGCTCCAAGATCTTGAGGGTCTACTCTAACTAGTACTCAGCCCTCGCTGCATCATCTTCCCTCATGCTGAGGAAATCCATAGCTCCTATTTTTTTTACTCTTTCCAGATAGGTTTTCTGTAATGTAGCTGGTAGTGGTGGTGCTAGAACTAGTAAAGGTGGTACAGCATTGTGTCTCAGTAACTCTATTATCTGCTACAATAGTGTTGGCAAAGCCTAGGCCTAAGGTTGTGGCTGTGGTGGTGGTTGGCATGCAGCATCACTCAGGGGTGGCTACAATCACTTTTAAGATATGGATGGTAATGGGAGCATAACTGGCCACCTTTTCTCCCAATCTGGTAGGGTTCGCTCGCTCATCTTGTATCACCACATAGAAAACAATCTATTAGCCTCATGCATTATAGCTTACTTGTAATAACAGAATGCTAGACACTAGCACTTATGCATACTATGCTGAGGAATGCCTAAACCCACTCTGATATCACTAATTGTAACACCCCCTGCCTATTCTCAGAGGAGATTGACGAGGAATGCTACTTCCCATAGGTCACCCATCATAATAGTGCCCTAGGCCTCATTTATTTAATATTTATAGTTTTATCTCATATGAGGATATAACCCAATTAGTTTGTTTACATTAATGTATAATCCTCTAGTACTAGCTGCATTAAACTACTAAAATCCTATATTTAGTCTATTATCTAAGTTACAAAAATTTAGACAGCATAACGGTTACCCGTATGAAAAACCAAAAATTTTTCCTGCATAAAAACACATGTATAATGATCACATATTCATACCCCAACTTTTAGACCCTTTTAATGCTCTAAATCATCCCTTAACTATAGTTAACATGCTTAACACAGGGTCTCAGATCCACTATAGTCAAATAGTAAACATAGTTATACTATATAATTATGCAGTCGTACACACATTTGTTCATACTATTCATACAACAATCTAAACATATGTTTATAATCTACAATCACTAATCCTATGTCCTTCACATACACATGAGTGCCATTAATAACAACTCCAATAAGTACAAAAAATTTTACCCTTAAAATACAATAGCTACATTGCACTTGTTAATGCTAGACAGCTAACCACATTTACAACTTGCGTATCAGAAAACCTACACACTGAGTATACACTTAGTGGTGGATTTGATATAATAAATGCATGTCATGCATATATACATATATAAATGATACGAGATGCATAATAACACATGCAATAAAGTCACTTATTAATCAACTAAGTGTTAGGATTTTTTATGCCTTGTCATGTAAGTAACCTATTTTGGTTTCATATGATGAGCTTCATTATTCAAGTTCATATCTTTACTTATTAACCATCATTATTAGTAATATTATACTACAATCATTTAATTACTTTACCATTAGGCCTATGATAGATAGATTACTCTTGAAGACACTAGATAGTGGGATTTATACTACACAATGGTCCATATTTTTGACCTTAGTAGCTGTACCTACCTAGTCTAATAGCAGGGATCAGTTTGTGGACCTCTTATTATGTGCAAATGTATAGTAGGGATCAGTCCTGTGAGACACCCTAATATCCCAATCAACATCTCCATCATCACATTGGTGGATAGCAAGGATTAGCCTTGTAAGACCTCCTAATATCTATAATAATCCAATAGGTAGTAGGGATCAGCCCACATGAACCTTCCAATACCCGAGTGCACAGTGTTCAACATTAGAAGCTCAGTGACTACACTTGCCATCTTTATCATACAACAATAGCCCTAAAAGGACCAATCTACCTAGCAGCTGCTAACTCCTTAGTTGACCAAACAACCCATCTAATTAGTGTCTAACTAATAGGCCTAGTTACTGAGTATTCCTCAACTATTCAGTTTACAGTCACCTTTTATTTATGATTACAATACTAGCATCTCACATATTGAATATGGTTGCACTTACACACCCTTCCAATTATGGGCCATTTCCATAAAGAACTATTCATTTGGTCATTTTTCCATAAGTTATTATTCATTTGGTCATTTTCGTACCAATTACTATTCATATGGTATTTTCTTCCTATCATAGTTTTTATGCCATCACATATACTATGCCTTAATCTACCACATTTATTAACCATTATACATCATTATTATCACAAATTATCTATATCTAATTATACTATTATTTCCATATCCTAACTAACCATGTCATATACATTTTCATGTGACATAATTACATATAATTTTTAGGTCACAAATCACTAAACCATTATTTATCACTTCTTTTCTTTCCATCCCTTTTTCCATCATAATTTTTATTCTATTTCCAAGTTGATGCCATAGTTGTCATGCCATATACATGCACACATCATGCCATATACATGCACACATCGTACCACACACACTTACCCATTTTAGCAAAGGCAAGATCACCTACCTACACTTAATTTCTCTCACCCAAATCATGCATACACCATTATTTTCATGCAAAAATCATAATGACATAACCCATTTGCATCATTTTCATACAATACCCTAACTTTTACAACTTCTATACACACTCATATACATATACATATGCAAACTATATAACAAGCAAAAATTACATCAAACCTACATACCAAGGGTGTGAGAACACCCATTTTTCCACCACTTATGGCCTTAGTTGTGCTTTTTTTTTGAATTATTTCTCTTTGCCATAAACATAACCATTCTACACTTAGAAAAATTCCTAAAAATTCTACAAACCTCTAAATTGAAATCTATAAACATGGTTTTTCTTAGAATCATGTATACTACCAAAAAAAAATTAAAAATTGAGTAACCATCACTTACACTTGAAATTGACACTATTAAACCCTATGTGATATCTCACTTTCCAAGCCAAATTTCTCAACTCTACCACTTGGAATGGATTTTAGGGATCATAGAGGGTTACTAACATGTAATTTTTATAAGGTTTCATTATGTATGAGAGGAGACAGAAAGCAAAAATGGTGGTAAAGGGAGGAGGGAAATGGTGTTGAACTTTTGGGGAAGAAAGGGGGAGAAAGTTACTTTGCACATATGACCCTCTCACATGTGTGAAGCCTTTTATATTAGAAAGATGGATGGCTCGAATCATGACATATGGCGATCGGACGATCCATATTCACTTAGTTTCCTTTTAAACTTTAAAAATTCATATTAATTTTCCTAGACCTCTAAAAATAGTCATTTTAGTTTTAAAAATCCTCGATTATGCCTATTAGGGGCTCGTAAAATTTTAGGCTCAAACTCCAATGACAACTATGGTTACTATTCACTCATAAAAGTAAGAAATTTTGAAAAAATATCAGATGATCTAAGAAAATTAAAATTCCTTAGTCAACATGTAGATAGGAATTTTTAAGCTTTAGGGTATGGTATTTTTAGGGGTAGTCTAGGCACATCCCGGAGCTGTCCCAGCAAAAACTCATTTTATGTCACTATTCACTAGTTCTTGGCTTGAAATAATTTATTGGTTCTTTTAAATATTTAAATTAATTCATTCTATTAATTTTATAGTCTGTCAAATTTTTATGACTAATATGCCCCTTTTTGGCCTTACTAAGGTGCCCCGGCTCATGAAGAGCACTATTTATGCCTCGGAGGTATTATTCATGAATCTTTGACTTATAGGCATTACATGTATGGACTAAGTAAAATTGGTTGGTATGAATAACAGAGTGAAAATTTAGTGAGAGATGTCATGGTCATTTTCTAAATTATTAGGGAAAAAATTAGAAAGTTGTAGTTTAAGTCCAAGACACATATGAAACATGTATAGAAGAGTGGAGAACATAAAAATAACATGAGGGGAATGTGAAAGTGAAAAAGAATAAATTCTAGGACACGGGTTCGATAAATAGTGATATCGGGCTATGAATAGTACTTTTTTAGGGCTCGAGTGAACTCAGTGAACAAGTTGAAAGGAAATATTATGAAGTAGTTTTGGGTGAAATTTGGAGTGAAAATGAAGTCATATAAATGGTTCAAAGTGCAATTACAAATGGTATTATGGTGTCCCGATGCATAGTAACCTAGTTTTAACTACTTGATAAAATATCCGATTTGAGCTCAGAAAAATCTAAAAATAGTATGACCTAATGGTAAAAAATTCTAACTAAGCCAATGGTACTAAGATACGAATTTTCTAAAAACAAGATGTAATTTATCTATGTTAATCAAAATCTTGATTATTTAGTTAGTGGGTTCCTCTTAGCGAACAATTATGAAATTCAAAAGATGTGCTAATTATGGCATTTCTAAATTTTTTGTAGCAAGAGAGGAATTTATTGAAGCCTCCATAATTAAAATTAAATTTTAAAGAATCAAAATAACCTAGAATTAATCTAAACCATTAGATTGCCATTTGGCCAAATTATGGTGATTGAAGAGCATTTTATAAAGGGAGCATTCATCTAGAATTGGTGTAGACAATCAAAGATGTCTTTTTCTTCCTCCTCCATAATGAAAGGCTGAAACCTCTCCCTCCTCCATCCCTTTTTTTATTTTCTCTCTCTTTTAACCCCTAAATTACACTTGTAACCCTAATTTGATGGTGCAGAATTCATTTATCCTACCCTTAAAGCCTTATTTTGATGTTAAACAAGCAAAAAGATGAGAAATTGGAGGGATTTTGGATGAAAAAAAGTTTAGGGTATCTAACCCCTAAATTGTAAAATTTGGAGATAAGCAAGAGAAGGGCAATGATAAGGTGTGAAAGGCTTATTTCAAGGCCAAAAAGATCATTAGTAAGTGTATTCAATGACTTATACATTGCCTTAATTATTTTCATAAATTCATGTCTATGAATGTTAAGTTTAATGTGTGAATTTTGCATGTGTATGTGTGTATTGTATGATAAATGGTATAATTAGACTATATGAAAGAGAAATAGTGGATGGGACATGAAATGGATGAGAAAAGAATGTGGACGGGTGAGATACTACTTGGGTTGAATGGTATAGAAGGTTAAAATGAGATTAGTGTCAATTATATTAATCAATTTGGAATAGAATAATGATTATTAAAAATAAAAACATATTTAAATAATTCTATGATGAATTTTAGTTGAAATTTAAAATTTGTGGGTTAGATAGACTTATTCAATACGGTAGAAAGAGGGATGTGAGTAAGTTGTGTACATGAACAAATAGGGAGGTAAAAGTGAGTTGGATTGTAAATAGGTATATGTGTGTGACTTAGGGAGATGATTAAGTAGTATGAGTAAGGTGGATAGTTTTTGTGTTAATTTACATTGATTGAAATAATAATAGTCAAAACATATGTACGTGTACATCATAATTGTAGAAAATAAATTTTAGTGTAAATTGGTAATAGGTAAATTATGGTGATTGTAGGTGATAATGTATATGAAAAACTATTGATAAAGAGAGTTATATGATCATAATGCCTAAGGAAATATAGGTATATGTTGTGTATTATGGAAATAAGGTAAATCATATGAGTATATGTGTGTTATGCATGGACCTTGGCCTAATTGAGTGAGGTGTATAAAGGTTCCACTTTGTGAGCAAAAAATTAGAGGCAAAGAAATTATGTATTTGTAGCATAATGTCCATGCCAATTCTCATAATATTAATAAGATAAAAATAGGAAACTAAAATGAAAATGTGTTTATGAAATAGAAATATAGGGGAAAGAGAAAATAGAGTGAAAACTAAAATGGGATTTGAAAATGATGCTTAAATGTGGATGCCTAAGGTAATGGTATGAAAAATGTGAGAATTGTTTAGGTTTATTAACATAATGTGTGCATAACTAAGAATGTTGGATAATGGAATTATATGTATGCTCAATTATGTAAATACATAATACGAAGGGACATTAATAATACATGACTTATACCAACATAAAGTGTAATCTAAGTGGTAATATTAATTAATTAATGAAGGTGTAAATTCAAAATATAGTAATGATCATTTAACAATAGTGTGTGTTATTCTCATTGTAATGATAAAGGAATTAATGAGATTAGCCAATCAATAAAAGAAAAAAGATTGCTTAAACAATTATGAATAGGTGAATAATAGTCTATAAGGATAACATTGATAATAATATGACTACGAGATGGAAGAAATGATGAAAATACAAACATGAGAAAGTTAATAACATTATGATGCAAATGTGACTAGATGAGCAATCGAATACCTTAATTATGTGAAACAAATATATGAACCTATAATGTGTTATTAATATGGAAATAAAGGAAGGTAATAGCATGAGCAATTATTATAATACTTGAAATGAAATGAGGAAAATGGTAAGGCCCATGTCAATTAGACACCTAATGGATAGGTTGACTAGTCAACTAGGGATTAGTAGCAACTGCTAGATTCTCTTTGATATTATATTTGTATTCAAAGAACCATTGCACATACTCTCAATATAGGTACAACTTCCAGGAGGTTCAACAGGGCCATAACAAACTATATTTTGATCATTAATAACAGTACATATCAATGCTGGTGCAATCGGTAAGAGGTCTAACAAAACCACTACACATATTCTTAAGTGGATGTAGCCACCAAAAGGTTAAATAGGACCATTACACATCTATGTTGATATGGCTTGCTAATGCAGTAGCATGTAAGGTCTAAAATGTGGACCACTATGCAGTTATTTGTATCCTGTTATTCTATACCAGGAGTACGACTACTGGATATGGGTGAATAAAATGATATGAATGGAATAAGTATAATGAAAGAAATGCTAAAAACAAAATGAAGTCAACTAAAAATGTGTAATAAAGAATATGTAATAAG
>CANXYI011727235.1:0-15873 GCA_948208565.1 Hura crepitans
AAAGTTGTTTTTGTATTATTAAATGATATATGTATATAGAAGCACTCTTTTATAGTAAGGGATAAGCCTAGCCTGCATTGTACATATGCTTGTAAATACATCTATATAAATAGTTTTAACTAGTTTCTAATTAAGAATTTCATATATACAAGGTTTTACAAAATTGTGATCATATTATGATGTTAATGGCTGATGAGTATGATTTAGAGGGGTCAAATAGACCTAGATGATGTTGCTTTAAGATGATTTGCTATAAAAGTGCTTTATTTGATAGGTTTTTATTTAGGGCTTATGCACGGACAATCGTTATGTTGCTAAAATTTTTAGCACAAGGTTCAAATGGTGAACCTACGAAAAGATTTTTGATTTTTCATAATTTTAACAACTATTGCATGCAACACATGTTTTTAAACATAAGGTTTGTTTTATTAAAGCATGATCATAAGATCAGGTACTAGTTATGTGTGCATGCCTTATTAGGGTCTAGCGACTAGTCACATAGGTATTATCAATTCATAATGAAGGTAGTGGATGTACCTAAGATAGCTTTTAGGACTCAGTATGGGAATTATAAGCTTTTGGTAATGCCATTTAGGCTTATCAATGCTCCTATAACTTTCATAGACTTGATGAACCGAGTTTTTCTCCCTTATTTAGAATAGTTTTTGGTTGTATTGATATATGATATTTTTTTTTTATCTATTTTGACAACAAGGAAGATTATGAGCAACATCTTAGATTTGTCTTATAGACTTTAAGAGATGAGAAGTTATATGCCAAGCTAAGCAAGTGTGAGTTTTGGCTTGGTAAGGTATCTTTCTTAGGATACGCACCTTCTATTGATGGTATCTGAGTTGTTCAAAGCAAGGTAAAAGTGATATTAGAGTGGAACCCACCTAGGAATGTGACTGAGATCCAAAGTTTCTTAGGTTTCACAAGCTTTTATAAGTAGTTTATTAATGATTTTCAATGGTTATAGCACCTATGACTCGCCTACTTCATAAGAATGCTAAGTTTGTATGAGGTGATAGATGTTAGAAAAGATTTGATTATATTGATAGATGCTTCGATCCTTGCACAACCAGTATCATGGAATGATTTCATCATTCATAATGATTCATCTCTGAATGGTTTTGGATGTGTTTTGATTCAAGAAGGCAAAGCTATTGCCTATGCTACTAGATAGTTAAAGCCACATGTGAAAAAAATACCTGATACACCATCTTCAGCTAGTTGTATTAATCTTTGCCTTAAAGATATGGAGAGATTACAATTATAGAGAGAAGTGTTATATGTATATAGATCACAAAAGCCTAAAGTACCTTCCTATATAGAAAGATTTAAACTTGAGAGAACAAAAATGGAAGGAGTCAATTAAGGATTATAATTGCCTTATTGACTACCATCCCAGTAAAGCTAATGTAGTGGCAGGTGCTTTGAGCAAAAAGTTCATGTCAACCATAAGAGCTTTAAATGTTAGATTGAAGCTCATAGATGATAGAGCTTTATTGGTTGAATTGTAAGTTAAGCCAAGTCCTCTACAATAAGTCAAAAAAGCTTAGAAAGATGACAACAAGGTTGTGTGTATCATGTGTTCTATCCAAGAGAAAAAGTCCATAGAGTTTGAGAATAAGAATGATGGATGTTTATACTATTAGGATCACTATATGTGCTTGATGTGGAAGAAATGATAAAAAAAATATTGCATGAAATGCATAGTACACCTTATGCAATACATTTGAGAAGGATAAAGATGTACTAAGACTTAAAGCCTTATTATTGGTGGAATGGCATGAAGAGAGATATGGTAGTGATTGTGACCAACTGCCTTGTTGTCAACAAGTTAAGGCTGAGCATTAAGTTCCTTTTGGATTGCTTTATCATATGACAATAGTAGAATAAAAATGGGGAAGAGATACCATGGATTTTATTGTTGGTTAACCAATGACAAGGAGCAAGTGTGATTTGCTATGGGTCATCATGGATAGATTGACCAAGACTACACATTTGATACAAGTACGGGTAGATTACTCCCTAGTGAAGCTTGTGAAATTATATAGTGATGAGATTGTTATATTACATGGAGTGCCATAATCAATCATATCAATTTGAGACTTGAGGTTTTCCTCGAGTTTTAAAAAGAAAATGCATAATGACTTAGGCACTTGACTAAATTTTAGCACGACATTTCATCTATAAACAGATGGCCAATCTATGGGAGTCATTCAGGTAACTTATATGTATTGATATGCTTATGATGGAAACATTTTTATAGGCATTAAAAGATATGCTAAGAAGTTGTGTTATAAAGTTTAAAGGGAGTTAGGATCGATACCTCTCCTTAGCAGAGTTTGCTTACAACAGCAATCATTAGTCAAATTTGAGTATAGAACCTTATAAGGCTTTATATGAAGGAAGTGTGGAACTGCTCTTTATTGGAGTGAGTTAAGCGTGAATAGGATTATAGGACTAAACTTGATTAGAGATTCTAAAGAGAAGGTCAAGATCATTAGAGAGAGATTAAAAGCAGCATTAGACAAACAAAAGTCCTATACAAACTTGAAGTAGAAAGATATTAAGTACAAAGTTAGAGACAAAGTGTTTCTTAAGGTATCACAATGGAAGAAGGTGTTGTATTTTGGCAAGAAAGACAAGCTATGTCCAAGGTTTATAGGTCCATATGAGAGAATAAAGCATGTGAGACTAATAGTTTATAGGCTAGCTATACCAGAAGAGTTGCAACAAACACATTTATGACCTTTATGGTCCAATTTATGACCTTTAGTGGCCGGTTTGCTAATAAACATCAAGTCTAATTTATGTCTGTCATGGTATGATATAACCTCTATGGCCTGTTGAATCTTATTACTCAGTCTTAGGATCATTATTTATTAAATATGGATAAATTAAACTAAATAAAAGATAATTGTGTATCTAATAAGAAGCATAAGTAATTAGACATTAATAATTAAGTGGTAATATATCTAATTGTTAAATGCATGATCTAATTGTTGTCATATGGTATTTCATATATATGTATGGTTGCATTGTTTATACTTTGATTTATATGTTATATACACATAATGAACACAAAGTACATGTGATGTGTGAGTATGGTTGAGCTTATTATACTTGGATACACCATTAAGCTATGAAGCTTAATGCATAATGTTTGTTTTGCGATACATAAGTTAAAGTAACAGATAAAGAGTAGTTTCAATGACAGTCCCAAGCGATCCAGTAGTTTAAGGAAATCACTTTTTGGTATAAGTCTTTGTACAAGGTTATGATATGTATATATAGGCATTCATATGTATGGTTAAGGGTTATGGGCCTAAACATGTATCTAAGGATTGTATATATCCTTTTAATGTATTATTTGTATATAAGTGATGTATGCTTTTATATGTTTTAAGTTTGTTATATGTTTGAGATATATATGTCTGGAGTTGTATGATAAGTTTTAAATAGAGGTTGCATGTTGAAGTGAGATGCATGAGATTTTTTAGAAGTGCTTTCTTTGTAGGTTACTATTTAGGGGTAGTGTCATTGAACAATTGTTTTACTGCAAAAATTTTAAAATGATGACCTTAAATAGTTTAACTTATTATATGGTTTAAGTATGCATGTGTTATGAGCTTTTATGAAAAATAAGACAAAGGAAAAAAAAGAAAAAAGTTTTAAGTAATAAGGATATAATAGCAGTTCAATATCAGTTGTATGTCATTCCTAACTAGATTTTGAGAATGGTCAGGTGAGAGCTATCATAGGAATTGATTGCATAATTAAATACTTTAAAAACAAGTATGAAAATACAAAAGAACACATTATATATAACATCTGGGAATGGCGGGTCATGGTTTTATGCTTTAAGGGTCATAACCATGAGGCCCTTAATCTTTCAAACACTGTGCAAAAATCATTGAAAGCATCAGGCTCGTATGCCTTAAGTGTCACAGCTATGGACTATCAATTTTTGCAGAAACCTAGGTTCAAAATAAAAGATATTAATGCCATGTTCTATGGATATTAGATCCAATTCATACCAATTCCTTTATCCATCTATTACACCTTATCTAAGACATTACTAAGCTCTAATTTAAGCAAATTTACTCTCTAAATATCTCATTAATCCATCAAGGCTTTAATTACATCAAATTAATAATTGAAAAGAGTCATTTAAGTTCAAATTGCACTAGCCTATTTTTAAATGCTTCTTCCTTGCCGCCAATCCAAACTTAGGCCATCAAGAACTTTAATTACCTCTTTTCTACCAATTTTTTTTAATTCCTCCTGAATTTTTCACTTTTCATGTTTGACTTAGCCCATTTACCTCTCTCTTTCCCAATTCTTGAGCTCTTTGATCACTCCATAATAATTACTCCTTTTAGTAGCACAATTTAAAGCTTTATGCATGTAAAGACAAGGAATTAATGGTGGTTGTTTTTAGAGGGAACTATGGCTACCATGAGGGGATTGTGAACGAAAAAGAAGAAGAAGGAAAGCAAAAAGTAAGGGGAAGGGAAAATATGGCAAACTGCTATATTTTCTATCTCTTTATATATAGACTCCAACATTAGTGATTAAGATCAAGCCCCTTTGTCACTCTTTCTTGCCTTTTAATCGAGGCTCACTTAAATTAAAGCCATTTTTATGACATTATGAGTCATTACTGATGTAGCAAGATATTAATGTTACTAACTTAACATTATCTTGATTTTTTAATGTCTTGCATAATTAGCTAGTTTGGCACCATTATTGTTTCATTTAATTAACTAGTTAGTTATCTTGAGCTCCTTCTTGAACCTTTCAATTTTTTTAACATTATTGCAATCCTAACACATACACTAACATTATTTTACCTAAAATCACATTTTTTGTAATCCAAAATTTCACTATTCAATCTCAAGATACACCAAGAGAACTATACACAACTCAAATAGTACTATTTAGAACCCAATAAATTTTAGTGCATGTAAGAAGATGCCAAAGAATCATGCGATAGTGGTGTATGATTAACTTCTATAATGTTTCCTAGATGTAAGTGTATTAGGATAATATAAGTGTGATGCATGATGTTCCATAAGATTTAAAAATTTTATGATGTTATGTATTGTATATGCATGTCAAGCTAGAATAATGGATGACGAATATCTTGAATAATCCTAATGATAAATGCCATGCATACCTAGTTGTTGTTGATGACTCTAATTATATATGTGCATATGTAAACTTAATATAAAGAGCTATTATGATATATGAAGTGTTATATGCCTAAATAACATTATGGTTTGATGCACGTGCATGGTTGACTTTTAAAAGGTTCACTGATATAGATACATGAGATAGGTTTTATAGTGATATATGATGAGTACATACGTATGACATTCATAGTAGGACTCAAGCCATTTTAATGGATAGTTTACAATGACAAATATGATAAAGGACACATGTTATGCCTAATATAGTGCATGATTATAAGGATACATGAGGTATATTCTATGTATAGATAAAAAGTTTAGAAACCTTTACAAGATGTTGGCCTATAACATTCACCATAGGTATGTATGTGCGCTTACCTTGACCTTTACATGATGTAGATATACAAGGATGAGAATAATAGATGTTTACAATTATTACATGATGTGAGTTTACTATGTTATTCATGTGTACATGAAAATAAGAAAAATACATGTTAGTGAACACAAATACAAACATATGCAAGAAAATTCCAATCTTCTTACTCCTATACATGAGATCTGTGTTATTTTTCCTAGGTGTGCCTGCCCATGGGACCTCAAAGGTCTGAATAGGTTCGAATAATAGACAGTGATAGTTGGTTATTATGATAGTCATATTTTAAAAAAATCATTCACAAGATTTAGCCTATACATCTTAGGTATATTTGATCAAACTAAAATGCTATGTTTAGCACACCAAAGTTACAAAAGGTCTAATAGGTTCAAAAGTGTTTTAAGATAATTGAACATACTTTACAAATAGAGGTCCATATACACATAATACAAATTTCAAGGAAGCTTAGTGGAAGTTGCTAATAGTCATTACATGGTCTTTAATTATGTCACATAAGTTATGGTTATGCAAGAATGGTTCTTCTATAATTAATTTATTTTGTCATGAGCATATGATTGATCGGTTCACCATTTGATATATCATAAAGGTATAAGGCTTATATTTGATGAGTATCATCTTTAACACATCCCCAAATTGAGTGACAATGGGCTCGTGCTTTGAAATTCCACTAAAGGTTATATGGGATGCCTAACTTATTATAAGACTCAAGCATAAGATGAGTTTTGAGAAAAGAAAAAATTATGAAATTTAAACTAGAGATTTTATATTAATTTGAGGTACTTTTGGAGCACGGTCTCATGATTTTCTCAATAGAGTCACTATTTTTTCACTCGTCACTTTTTCCAAAGATCAACCAACTCGGAATGGTTAATGAGTTGACCTAGTTTGCACTATTAAAATCTTAAAAGATGAGAAGGAATTCCAAGGAATCTAAAACCTTTCAAATAATTGATTAGAATGCAAGTTGGCACCACAAGGTAGGTAAAGTCGCCACCAAATAAAAGTCAGGAAATACTTTGAAGGGTTATACCAAAGAATGGTATGGAACCCTACTCTTATATATAACTCTTGTTAATATAGAATTAAGATTAAATTGATAATTTTATTCTTCACCTTACATGAATTTGGCATTAAAACAAGTGCACTCAATTATATAAGAACATAAAATTAAAATAACATTATATACAAACATGCTTTTAACTAAAAAAATGTCAAACATCAAATTGGATCATTAATTATTATTGAGAACTTTGGTTCCCTTGTGCCATTTTATAAAACATATTTTTACTGTGAATTTTATTTAAAGAAAATCAAAAAGCCATTGGTCTCAATAAAGTGCTAATTGCTAATAAGAAAATGATTTGGTCATTTTTCTTTTGAACATGTAAAACTATTTTCTACTTATTACAACATACATGTAAAATATAGGGAAATGTTCTTGAAAAAGGAATAGAATAATGATACATGATAATTTACTAAAATAAATTCTAACTTAAAAGGAAATAAAAATAGATCTCAAAATTAACAAATAAATAAACAAAAAAAATACAAATTTACCTATTTTCAATCAAAACAGGCATTTCCAGAGATGGAAAATCAGCTATTTGGGCCTCTGGGATAGAAAAGAGAATATAACAAAAGAACCCATTAAATTATGAAAAATGAAAATTAATCAAATCAAACTATGATAGAAATAAGACATTAATCAACACATAAAGAAAAATAACGAGATTATACGAACAAGAATACACATATACAAAAAATATTAAAATATACAAAAAATTGAAAACAAGAAAAAATTAAAACATGAAAAGAACATGCAAAATATATAAAGATACCAGATAGGGGTTAAACCACTATGTATAATAGGTAGAAAAATAATTCAATCCCACAAACATTTAAAAAAAATAAAAGGTACACAAAAAAAAATAAAAATGAAAAATGATTCAAACAAGAAAACATATGAATAAAATATATGGAAGCATGCAACATAAAGATTAAAGCACCATATATAACTGGTAGATAGAATGTTTATCTCAAAATAAAAAAGAAAACATAACACATAGAATAGCATAAAAATAAGGATCAAACCATTGCGTCTAACTAAAAAATAGATGATTTAATCCTTTTAAAAATAATAACTAAAGGGTTTACTTCATTTGCTTAGTATAAATGCCTTCAGATTATTCTCTAAATGATCATTATTGAAAAAAATCAACTTTAATCCAAAAATAATATAACAAGAAAGCTTTTTTTTTTTGTATATGAGAGTGTTTTTCATCTATTACAATTACATGTTTACTAAGAAAAATCAACCTTCTTGATAGACTCATCACTTTCAAATTTATTACTAAGGTTTATTTTCCTTGTTGGGTGTCAGAAGTGAAAACAAATATTTTGCAAACAAAAATGACCATTTTGCCTTTAAAAATGATGGCATCTGATAAAAATACTCAGACAATATAATGACATGTTTTGATAGAAAATCGACCATTTTTGAAAAATGCAAAAAGGCTATTTTGCTTTCTAAAATGACATGGTTTAACTAATAGAACAAAGAATGACATGCTTAACAAAGGAAACAACCATTTTAGCTACGGTCAAAATGACCATTTTGCCTATAAAATAATGCCATTTGATGGAAACCAAAGAAATAAACTCAAAAAACTTTTAATGCCTTTCAAAACCTTTTGAAACTATAATAAAGCTTGCTAACTCTAAAAATAAATAAACTTTTAGTCAAAATAAGATATCAAGGTTCTTACTTTCAAGAGGTCTTATCTATCTTTTCATCATTAGGTAATCCAAACTCAAGAGCCCTATGACATAATGTCGATAGAGTGCTAACTTTCATTGTTGATCATATACTTTTATAATGGATAACTTTGGAGCTATACCATGAGCAAAGGAACAAGGTCACATTAGTGATCCAAATAGAACTTTAAATTCTATTGAGAGTAACATTAGCTGGTTGTCAAGAACATCTTTAAGTACTTAAAAAAGATTAAGGATATTATAGATTTCATGTACAAGGGATAAGGTGGTTGTGTTTGGAGTTGCCACCTAGCTCTACGCTAGGACCTACTAATCTTTTGCCCAAAAAGGGATCAAAATCATATCTTATTTATGCCCCAATAATGTACCTTTGTTTATATTCTAAGATTTATCAATCCTATATCATACAGGCAATCGAAACATTTAAAATAAATGTCACCTTTACATATAATGAAATTTAAGTAAATACTTGAAATATACATAATAATAAAAAATCATAAATTTATAAAAATATTATACATCTAAAAAATGGGCTATTTATTTATTGTTTAATGACTTGACAATTACCCATAATTCCATAGGTATTTGTTATAAATACCTAACTCTCATTAATAGTAGATTGGCCTTTGTTATAATTCATTTTTATTGTGATATTTATTAAGGAAAATAAAAACCATTTTGTTTAGAAAATAGCAATTAATTAAGTAGAAAAATCATTAATGTGATGTTAAGTTTTACATGTAAAAAAAGTTAATAAAACTACTATAGAGATTATGATATTTTTACTAGGGATGAGAGTGGTTAGTGGAGTCACCACCTAGCCTCTACACTAGGACCTTTGATCTTCTATACTAGAAAGGTTCAGAATTCAGATCTTAGTTATGCTTGAATAATATGTCTTCTTTGTATATTGTAACATTTATTAATCCCTTTTCAAGCAAGCATGCATTATATTTAAAGCAGTTATGTCATCTTTTTTTTGTAAAAAAGTAAATTAAAATATTTAAAGAATATGACAAGAGTATATTATACATCTATAAAGTGAGTCATTCATTACTTATAGTGCAACCTGACAAAAACCTATAATTCCATAGGAATTGGTGGTAATTGCCCAACTCCTATCTCTAGGAGATTGCCCTTTATTAAAATAGATTTGTTATTGTGACTTTTGATTAAAGAAAAACTTAAACCATTTTGTTTATGAAAATTCCAATTAATTATGTATAAATCATTTGATGTGAAAGTTAAGCAATAGATGTGTAAAATATGTTGTTTACTACTTATTACAACCTAGAATAAACAATGAAGTATAAATAGTACAAGACCGAAAGAAATAATCCAAAGTATAAAACTGGTTCCATCTGTATGGTGTTAGGTTCGTGTAGACTCTATGAGGCTCTAGAATATGTCCATATAGACCATTGCTCATATAGGTTATATGTCTGTCTAGACTATTACTCCAATGATAAGGGTCACTTGTATGCAACTCAAAGGAAGAGATTAATAACAACAAATAGTGGTCTGTGAGGACCTAATGACAATGTTACATAGAATGATAACAATACATGTTATAAGTGTACATGAGGATGTGAATGATTATGAAATATACTTAAATAATAGTTATGAATAGGAAGATGACAAATTAATCTTGCAAAGGAGGACATAAAGATAAATATAGATATTCATGAAGATTGGAATCCAGAACCAATGTCCATGCAGACTACAAAATATAATAAGTACATATAAAACATATATGTTTGTATAAACTACATTTCCTATGAAATAGGGTCTATACAGACCACACATTAATTTAAGAATGTTAACAACATGCATACTAATAATTCAATATGATAAAGGAACAAATGTATGCCAATAAGATAAACATGATACATTAGAACATGGTACACAAGGCAAACATCATACAATTATCAAATAATAGTTTGTACGGACCTTATATTATATACATATTCAAATAATAGGTCCATGTGGACCTCACATCAATTAAAATAGGTCTATACGATTTTAGTCATTAGTTCCAAAAAGCAAGTATGATTACAATTTTATATGAATTGCTAAAACATGATTAAAATGGTTTAAGAGGTTAACCTACTCTTGTGATTGATGTGGCGATTACATAAAATCACATCATATGTTAATTAACTATGGGAGATCATTGGTTACAACAAATAACACAAATAAATAAATGACTATAATAAAAAGAGCCTCAGATCTTACCTTGAAGTTAGCACCAAGCAATAAGACAATGGTTTGGTTTTGGAAGAATGATTATCTTAGTAAGGACTTAGGACTAGAAGAGTGAATCCTATGTTAATTGTCTTCAGTTATGTCTTCTGTGTATTCATTATTGTTAAATAGATTGATATAATGGTATTTACAAGGTTAGTGAATAGCTTTCCCACTCAAAAGAAGTAGAGTCCTACTAGGATTAGGAATCAGTGCCTTAATAGGAATTCCATAATTTTAGAAGTTTTATATCGATAGGTCCGTACAGACTTTTATGACTAAGTCTGTGCAGACTTATGCATGATTTTCTCACCAGTCCATTAGCTTTAGGCTAGGTTGGATTAGTACATGTAGACATGGGCTTTGGCTTATCTATGTGGACCTTGGGCTTTAGGCTTACTGATCTAGGCTAGTTATGGTGCAGACCTCATAGCATCAAGTCCATATGAGCTTATGCCATGTTGGTTCGTGTTGACTTAGGTTTCAAGTTGCTTGCCTTGTTACTTGAGCCTGTCTATAGTTATCATCATAGGCTTAAAAAGGTGAATGGGTCTATACCGTGAGGGCCTCACCCTTGCACCCCTATTAGAATCAATGTCGAGCTTAGGCCTACCGACCTAAGCCCTCTACTACCAATACAGATTCCTATTTTTTTTGACAATTTAGGTCACACTGCAAGCTATTCAAGTTGGGTTAAAGTTTGAATACATAAGAAAGTCTTGGACTAAAAATAGAGGTATCTACAATTGCCCTTACTTTGGTTTATGCTGTGAAGTGCTAAAGCAATACTGCAAATCAAAGTATAAACCTAAAGTCTTGCTATTTTCACATTTTCATGATCTAGCTTACTATTATCATGCCTGCATGATACAAGTTATTTTGTCGTACCTTTATGATCAAACTTTCATTCGCACCATTTGATGGCTTTATCCCTTACACCATTTAGTGGCTTAGTCATTTTCACTATTCGATGGCTTTATCCTTTTCACCATTAACTGTACCATTCGGTAGCTTAGTTATTTGCACCATTTAGCTACTTAGTCATTCTCACCATTTGGTGGCTTAGTCATTTGCACCATTCGATGGCTTTGTCCTTTGCACCTTTTAGTTGCTTAGTGATATGCACCATTTGCCAGCTTAGTCATTTGTGCTATTCAATGACTTCATTTTTTGCACCATTTAGTGGCTTCATTCTTTGCACCATTTGATAGCTTCGTGATTTTATCGCTGGCTGCATATATGGTTAATGTGCATGGATGATGTATGTTCTTATGCAGGAAAATATGTTGGTAATTTAGAATAATGCATGTCTTTTTTCATGTAAGGGAAAGTATGATGAATGAGGTATGTTTTCGTGCAAGGGAAAGTATGATAAATGAGGCATGGTTTTCATGCAAAGGAAAACATAGGGATGATGTATGCTTTTCCTACATAAGAAAACATAGATAAGTGATGTATGCTTTCATGCATAGGAAAATATAGATAAATAACATGCTTTCAAGCATAGGAAAAGTATAATGAATGATGTATGCTTTGATGCATAAGAAAGTGTGGATGAGTGATGCATGTTTTTCATGCATAAGAAAACATGTGGATTATGCATGCTTTTCTCGCATAGAAAAATGATATGAATAAATGATACATGCTTTTCTTGCAAGGGAACAATGATGCATGCTTTCATGTATAGAGGGAATGTGTGAATAAATGATGCATAGGGAAAATGAAGACAAGGGACGAAGATAGGGATGCATGCTTTTGTGCAAAGGAAATCATAGATAAATACTGCATGCTTTCATGCATAGGAAAATGATGTATGCTTTCATGCATAGGAAAGTATAAATGATGCATGCTTTTCATACATAAGAAAGTGATGAGGTGATTTTGTGAAGGAATAAGCTGATTAGGTGTTTATGACATGTGTGATAGCTCAAAATATTTTTAGGTATATTTTGACTAAGTGCTAAATAATGAATGAAAAAATGGTTATTAGTTCTTAATATTTTCTTAGATGAAGGAATGTAACAAGGTATGCATAATGATACATTTGCCTTTGCTTATTTTCTTCTAAATAAATAAGGAATTTGAATGAACAGTGGATACATGTAAGACATGATTATGGCCTTTATTTAGGTTATTTAATGAATGGATCAATTTTACGATGTATGAATGGTGATGGCAGATGAAAGATGATGTATGTTAAAAGATGGGTACATCTTTTTCTATGTTGAATGAAGGCAAGCAAAATGGGTAATTTTTTTTTCTAAAATGGATATATGAATGGGTAAGAGTGAGTGTGAGTGAACCTATTGTTTATAATGTGTGCATGTATGAGTCAGTAAATATTTTGTTATTAGGATCATTCTCCTATCAGATTCATCATAGGAAAAGGTTGGGTTTGAGAAAAATAGTGAAGTTATGAAGATGTAGGCTAGATGGGATAAGGTTTGAAATAAAATCTCTCGAGAAAAAGGTCTAGTTATAGTGATGAAATAGTTTAGGTGAAAGTAGGTTAAACTATAGTATGGTTAAGGCTTGAATGAAATGTCAATTTGCTGTGGAGGTATTTAAGCATATGCGGTTAAAGAGTGAATGATAATGGGCATGCAGATATATGTGATTGCATAGCATAGTACTCTTGTTATTAGCTAGTCCGAAGATTTTCCAAATAAATATTTTCTTTTGGTCTTTAATTTTTTCCTAGACTACCTTTTGCAGGTTTTCAATCTAGCGAGGTATGTTCTAATTTTTGCCTAAGCTACCTTTTGCAAGTATTTAACCTAGCGAGCTTCTTTATCCTTTTGATTTTTTTATATATTTTTTTAATTTAGCTTATGCGGATTTGGTTAAGGCTTGGGATCTAATTATTTGATCAATTAAATCTAAACTTGAACTTTTTAAGATGGATCGGTATGTTTTAAAGCTCTTGCCATGAGAGATAGAGCTTTTCATATGTAGTTTATAGCGGGTGCTGGCTTTATACCCCCGAGCATCTAGAATTTTTGTGCTTTTGTTGAATGTTAAATGTCATCTTTTTGACTTTTCTGAGTACTGCATTGATGATATCCCTATCATTAGCTAATCCAATGATTTTTTAGCTAACTATATTCTCTTAATTTCCTTAACTTTTGCCTAAGCTCATGCTCTTGATTGATTGGCCTAGTAAGAACTAGAAAGCTAATTTCTTTTTAAATGAGGGCAACTATAGTTGAAAAGGGAATGCTCTATTATTTGATGCTTAAGGAAAATTTGTTTGCTATTGTAGGCTTTTAGAGTTTAGCATGTTTTGACTTTTGAATTTTTTGTGTGAGCAAGGATCAAGAAAGGTTTGCCTTTTTAGTATGATTGGCATAAACTTTTAGGCTTTGGAAATGATAATACATAATGAATTTGATGCTTTGAATATTAAAGCCTAATTGGATTTTTTTTTAGATTTGAACAAAAAGAATTCTTTTTGGTGTAGTTGCCTTTAACTCATTATTTTCTTTCTCTCATCTCACATTTAAGGATATGTCTCATGCTTTACAAGGAAAGATCGAGTCTTAAGCTTTAAACTTGTGTGCAACGATGGTAGGCCATCATGAACTATTTGTAATAGATGTTAACTAAGCTTATTATATTGAATTCTTTTTCTCTTTTTTTTTCTTTTCTTTTTTTTCTCTTGAATTCTCTTAACTCACTTTCAAGAGTATCATGTTATGCAATGATTATGGTATACAAAGATGCTAAAAATGATGTTTTATTAAGGCTTAATTGTTTCAACATAAAAAGCAAGAAAATACCTAGAAAAGAAAACAAAGGCAGTTTTCACATCTTCATTAGATCCTTTTATATCCTTGATTGGCAGGATCTTATAGTTGGTCAAGAGTTGCTCTATGAGGTGGCAGACCAAACATTAGAAAGAGACAACCATATTTTTCAGAGATTTGAGGAATGTTTATTAAGTTTGATAATGAGTGATCTTTAGGGTAAGGTATCATGCGAGGGTTTACGAGATCTTAGATAGCCCGATGAAGGGCTTTGTAACTATCAGTTAGGTGGCTAGTCTTTTGATGATAAGTATAGTATAGGTCATAGCAATGGTTAGATGGAAGTGGTGAAGGGTGATGTTTAGGTGTTAAGGGGGAAAAGAGGTTTTCTTATTTTAATTCCTTAAGCATTGTGGACAAAAATTTATTTAAATGGGGAAGTCTATGGGAAATCTTCCGTGTCTTAGTTCTTTGATCATCGTTTTCCCCTATGGTTGAATTCATGCCTATCGAGTTCTTTAAAGCGCCTTATTATTGGACTTTAAACTTCTCTCGTATCTTTTCTTATATGAGTGCCACCATTTTTTGTTCCAATGTTACCATTGCTTTATTGAACATGCCTCTAGTCACAAATTGACTTTCACCTTTACTTTCAGGTCTAGTTGCCATTTTTGTGGTAAAGATTGTCAAAAGAGGCAAAGGAGTTGAGTTTTTTTCTTTAAAAAGCCTGAGTGGAGAATGATCCTTATAGTTAGTGCAATATATTTGTTAATGCGATATGATGCATGTTTCAAGCATTAATAATGCTATGTTATGTATGGATGATTGTAAGATTGTAGGTTAGTGATGAATGTGATATGTACATAATGTAGATGTAGATACATGTGATGGATGTGAAGTTTACATTATGCATGGCTAAGATGGTACAAAAGTGAATGAAGACTACAAGATAGATTATATGCGTCTATGTATACCAAATGTCAATGTATGGATAAATAATGCATGACTAAGCCCGACAAGTATGTGTGAAGTTATGGGATAAAATAATGTTATGGAAATAGTATATATGCGGACATTATATGCCTAGGCATAATGTGACTACAAATGCATGCAGACATATGGTGGATAGATATTGGTAATGTCTAAGTGTAGTATGTATATGGATATGGATGAAGTTTGCATGTTGCATAAAGAAATGCACTTGTGTTTGGTTATGATTTGTGTAAACACCTTATCTTGACCTATGATGATTCCTTGGCATGAGTTTTACTTGTATAACTAATGACCTTTGATTTGTCCATCTCAAATATGTTTATACTCTATTCACCATATGTCAATAAGCATGATCTAATCTCTCTAGCTTTGGTGTTTCCTAAGTTGTCAACTGGACTCTTTGGCTGGAGTGGAAGATGGAACGGACTCAATCCTTCCCTGACAATAGTCCACACAGACTAATGACCGACCTCTCTGACGTCTGCACAGACCTAGCAATGTTGAAGCGGGATTATTTTAG
>CANXYI011727244.1:0-15179 GCA_948208565.1 Hura crepitans
GGGCCTTGATATTTGTATGTAATAGATCTATATCTTGTGTGAAGAATCTTTTATAGATGTAATTGTCAATATAAATATCTGTATAATTGTAAGCATGTTAGTAACTTAGACATGATGTTTGATTATATTGTTTGGAATGATTTTGGATGTGATAGGTGTTAAAATACTTGGATGATTAGCAGGATCATATGATTTTGAGTTGAAAGGAAGGTATGATATAGATGTTTTGTCTTCTATAGGTTACTATATGGGCTATTGTCATCGGACAACCATTATGCTGCTGAATTTTCGACACGATAATCCCAAGTGGTATAAGGTAGTTATATTTTGATCACTTGCAAACTTAAAAAGAATTATTTCATAGTAATGTTTAATGAAGGTTGTAAGTTAAATGAAAGAGTTTTTTTAAAATAATATAGACTATAACAAGTTGAGAAATGGGTGAGTGTCACCTCTCATTTAGGTCTGGCAACTAGAATGGGTAAGAGGTGTCAAATTTGGTGGTATCAGAGTTTAGTTTAAGAGGTCCTTAGTCGAAAGTTACACATGAGTGCCTTAAGTTTAAAATCATGCTCCACATAAATCTATATTGCTTGGGTTTATAAGTTTCTCTTTTGTATGGATCGAAGATGAGTGAACCTACCTTGTTAAGTGGTAGAGATAAATTAGAAAGTCATACTCTAGCCACTGTAAATGAGCCCTTGATGGCTGGAGTTCCTACACTAGCTAATGTTGAGCAAGTAGCACAGGCACAACTAACCTTGGTTTAACAAATGGTTGAACTCTTGAGGTAGGCCATCACTATTGCCAAATTACTCCAGAAGGCATTGACACAATTTTGAACTTGTAATAATGAATTTAGCAAGCCAAATTAGCTCTTTGGGTCATCCAAGTTATGGCTAACTAAACCATTAAAAATTACCTTTATTGGTTTACAAAACCATGCACTATCTTGAAAAACAAGTAAGTTTATGAATCTAATTCACACGTAATCCAATTTTTCATTTTAAAACCTTTTAAATAATATGATAAACATATCATATTCACAAATAATTAATTCTAAAATCATTAGAAAATAAATAAAACACAAGGAACAATAATTGCTTGAAATTGGTTTTTGAAGGTGCCATAAAACTCGATTACATCTTGCTTTGATTTCCTAATTTTATCAAAAAATTATTTACGAATAATTATTGTTTAGAATTAAATGTAATATTTTAACTCATAAAAATCATGATTTAATTACAAAAGTTTAGAATTAAAAATAAGAACATCTATGTATTTGAATATACAAACTTACTAAACACTTTATGGGCATAAACAATTTTTCATGCTTAACTCAAAATTACTTATACAACTAATCAAGATCTAATTTTTTCCAATTAAATTATAACTAAAAAATTTAATTATGATTGAAAACTAAATAAAAATTATGGAGAATTAGCGCTATAAATTTTGAATTATGTAGAGATATGTTGGAACTAATTAATTTTAACAATATATCAAATACGATTGATATAACCTTGCTCTGGTACCATTGATGGATCTGGGATGATTGAAAATTAAATTTATAGCATAAAAATTTAAAAATCTCAAATCTTAATCCCGAGATAAGGTTATATCATACACTTATTTGATAAAGAGAATGGCACAGAATCTTACCAAATTCTTATTTTCTTCCTTTGTAAACCAGTGTAATCTAATCGAGGACTACCTATAAGAGTACCCACACTAGATAGGAGTTTAAGAATGGAGTATTTTTCTAGGTGCTGGTAAGAAAAAATCACGAAAGAAGAAAGCATAAAATGAGGTGTAAAAGACAGTAAAGGTGGCAGATGCACTGTAAATTTTGGCATTTTCTATTTATATGCTAGGATTCACTTTAATTTCAATTTTTGGGTTAGTTCTAGTCCTATTTTATTAATAAAAAGACTAACCAACCAATTAGGCCATTCAATTAAATAAAATTAGTCCATTTGGCCTAGTTAAAGTTTTATGCACATAACCCTTCTTATGGGCCTTTTATGCATATTCTTCTTGGCCAATTTTCTCTTTTTCTTTTCTTTTATGACATATCATGTTTTGTTTATAATTTTTCAAATATAACCTTGAATCCCTTTTTTTTTTATGTGTGTGACTATTAGGCTTTTGAAGTACATTGGTAGTATAAAATGAAAATAGAGTCTCATTTGAACATAGACTTAGTGATTTCAACTTCTTAAATCATTATTGATTTTCAATCAATAATATCACTTTTCTTACAAGTCAAGAGAGGCATCTAGCCTTGTATCATGACCACCCAAGTTTTAGATGGTTACTAGTTTGACCATAACCCTTTTATATATAGTTACCGTGCAATTAACTCCTTTCACCAAACTTTATCTCATTCAGCTTTAAGTATGGACTTTGTGTTAACCCAAGCTTAACAAAGTCAATCTAATGAAGGCTGGAATATGATAAATCTTATATTTAGAGTCTTTATTCCTAAAATACACTTATGAATCACATTCATATGAATCACACTCTAGCTAGAGATTCCTAAATAAAGAAGTATATAAGAAGTGATATAAACCCCCATAATAATATCGGGTGACAAATCCTTTATTGACCACTTGACTACCTTCAGATACCTCATATTTTACCTAATATTCAAGCTATAAACACTCTATGGTAGAGAATAAGTAATAGAGTCAGCATAATATTTAATAGCTAAGATACTTTGATGATTTAAAGTCTAAGGATACTTGCACCACTGGTATAATGAGATATATTCACTGAAATAGATTATATCTCTATGTGAAGATCTCATATCAAGGTCTCTAATGTACTTGTTTCTTAAATAAACATTCATATATTAACCTTAAGTATCACCATACTTATAGCTTGTAAGAACTATTACTTGTCCCAGTCAAAGAATATAACATGTGCTAGTCTATCCGTATTAATAATGTCCTTTCTTGTTGATATTATGAAAAGGAATCATTTATGTATAAAGACATTTGTATATAATAAGAATCTTGCATCATGAAATCTTTATGATTTCCTCTATACTATGTCTTTTATACTAAAGACTTTGTTACATAGTTTAAGAAGTTTATTCAAATAAATGAATTGATATAAGCATTATGTAATAAATAATGAATGCCTTTATCTTAGATGAATAAGAATATGTACAAAATTGTCCTCATTACATGTGTGCTCTAGGGCATACTACTAATAGTGGTTACTTTGTTGTGACTGGTACATTAAGTTAAAATTGGTTGGAAGAGAGTGCTATGATCTAAGAGTATTGGTCCTTAAGTTTATATTGCATAACTAGAAAGTATGTTAATGGATGCTTATTTTTATATGTCAATGCAAGTGAAGTCTTTTATGAAGGTAATATATGAGTATTATCCCTTAAAGCTAAGTTAGTGCTTTGTCTTATTTTTCACATATAGAGAAATACGAAGAAGTAGAAGGTGTAAGGGATAAACATAAAGAGATGATTGTGTAAAGGTTATTAAGCATGGGGAAATTCTTATGAAGAAGAATTCTTTTTTGTATATGTACTTAATACTTTTCATTATTTTCTATACTATTTAAATTTATTTAAGGTTTTTATTCTTATTGTTTAATGCTATCCTTCTTAAAGTTAAACCCAACATAAACTAAATTTAGGAAACTAATAACTATAGTTTGAATAACATAATTACTTTGAAGTCCTAATGATCTTACATTTAAAGTGAATAACATCCTTACTAATGTTTTACAAATTTAGTATTAATATATTTTCATAAATTGCATTGAATAAATGTATAAGAATTATTTTAAGTGTCTTAAAATAGTGAAGAGCCTTCGTAAAGCTTGTGAGAATCCAGGTTAGGATAGCCTTGACATGCCAAACAAGGTTCAATAGTACTGTTATTGCACATGGCTTTCTATGATGATTGGCACCTTGTGCCTACACATTTATTTTAGCTTGGCACCTAGTGCCTACATATTCATGTTATGCTTGACACCTAGTGCCCCTATGTATGCTCATGTCCATGGTTACTTGATTATCATACCTAGATGATTCTACTTGTGTTTATAATTTTAATGAAATTTAAATAACATGATAATGGAGAGCATTTATGATATAACCTAAAATTCATGTACGCTCCATAAAGATGTGTTGTTACTTCCATGGATGATGAATAATGATACATGGGAATTCTAAACTAATTCTTACAAAGTTAATGAGGCTAAAACTAGGTTTAATAAACTTAAAGTATTATACATAAGTATTTACTATTAAATGGTTCATGCACATTGCATATGTTAGTTTTTGAAATATGTGGATTTTCCTTTCTTTGGCATACATTTGAATAGAGACTTTAAGTTATTTTTTCACTTTAGAAAATCTTAAAACATTTGGATTTGCACTAAGCAAGTAAGTTTAGTGCGTATGTTTTTGCCATGCATAGTTTGAAGATTTTAAAGGAAAGTGAGTAGTTGTGTATAGTTTTATAGAGTCAACTAGTTCCCTTAAGTAAGGCAAAGTTTCTATTGTACATGTAACGATCCAAAATCCTAGGTTCATGCATAATACTTTTAACAACATGAATAGTGCTCTTGTAACATATAAAAAAAGAAGGCTAGGTGCATTTTAGTGATTAATTAGGCATAATAAAAAGATTTATTTAATTAGTGAGAAATTTTCTATTAAACCAAGGGATTATTATTATTATTATTATTAAATATATGTGGAATTGACATAAGGTGTGAAGGGATATAAATATAAGTGTGAGAAGAAAGTAAGGGCTTAATTGAAAAGAAATAATAATAGGAGGATTCAAGAATGTAAAATTGGAGGTAAAGTTAAGTTTGGCAAAAATGAAGATTAAAAATCTTCTTGACATCAGGTTTAGGTAGAACAAATCGAGAAATGGAGTAAAAAAGAGACGTTAAGAAAGGGAAAACACTCAATGGATGATTTTAGTTCTAATTCGACACAAGGGTGAGCAATTAAAGGTAATAGGAAAATAGGGAAAGACGAAGACTAGGTGAGAAGCAGTTTCTAACTAGAGGAATTCATGTCAGTTGATAAATAGTGAAGAGCAGTAGTTTGGGTTCATTACAGTACATAAACAATTGACTCCATATTTTCTTTAAGATATATTAGGTTTTTTTAGCTGTTAAGACACTAAATAGAGATTGAAATGATGTTTTTTAATGGTCATTTCAAGCAGCAAAAAGGAATGTAAGGTGAAAGAGGGCGATGTGGGGATACCAACAAATTGAGCAATTTGTTTTTTAGTTTAGGTATGTAATTCAATCCTTAATGTGTAGGAAGAACTAATGTTGAATAGAAATAACTTTGTATGTAAGGAGTTTATGAATTTAGATAGGTATTTCTAAAATTAAGATTTACACAAGTGAGTAAACTTGATTGTATTGGTTGTCATTTTAAACTTTGGTGGAATTATTGCAATTGTAATGTTATGCATTAGAGTGCGATGATTTTGGTTAGTGAGGAAAAATTCTAAATTTATATTTCATGGAATTTCATTAAAGATGTGTTTAAGCTTTCCAAACATTGAAGGAGAATGGTTTACAATTTAAGGGATGAAATTTTAGTGAAGATGAGTTTAAGCTTTTCAAACCTTTAAAGGGAATGGTTTATGGTTTGAGAGATAAGTAAATAAGGATTTCTTTTGTCACTGATTTTTCTATGATCATTTCGAGTTAACCGGTCTTAGAATACGAATAGTGGTGACTCGATTGGGGAGGCCACGAAACCAAGTTCTAAAAGTACCTTAAATTAATATAGAAATCTTATTTTGAATTCATTTTTTTATCCTTTTTCAAAATTACATCTCATGTTAAAGCCTTAGAATAAGTTAGGTGTCTCTTTTTACCCTTGGTGGCATTTCAAAGCACAAACCCATTTTCACTCAATTAAGAGGCATCTTAGGAATGATACCTAACAAATCCAAGCCTTGTACCTCTAAGCTATATTAAATGGTGAGCCAATTGATTATATGCTTATGACGAGATAGACTTATTATGGAGGACCATGTTTGGATGACCATGACTTGCGTGACCTAACCGAGAGCTTATGTCATGTACAATAGCAACTTCCACTAAAATTCCTTGTAAACTGTATTGTGTGCGCTATGTAAACCTCTATTTGTCAAGTGTGTTTAACCATCTTGAAATGCTATTGAACCTATTGGGCCTTTTATAACTAGGATGGTTTAGTCACCACATTTTTGGCATAGTTGAATATAAGCACTTTAAATATGAGTGTTATAATGTTTGACTTTCTGCTATTCATTATTTGAACCCGTTGGGACCCCTGATGTCTCATAGGTAGACCTACCTAACAAAGACAGCCTAAACCTCATGTGTGAGAGTGAAAGATTAGAAGGTTTTTGCATGTGTTTGTCTCTATTGCATTGCACAACCTTGTATTCGTATTTCATCATGCATTGTGCATCTTTACATTCATCTTCACACCACTAACCTTTTGTCTCACAGCCACCATAGATCTACCACAGTCTGGTTGGGTTCATGGTCTAAGAGATAGAATAACCAGAAGAGAAAACATTCTCACTTCTCGTAATTTAGAAATGGCAGAGTAAAAAGATAGTGTCACTACCTCAGTGCAAGAGATTGATGCCTGCATCAATTCTAGGTTTAAGGAATTTGAAAAAAGGATGGCAGTTATGCTTTCCATAGCTCTAGTTGGGATTGTGCCCACTATCAGTACCCCACGTCCCACACAAGCTACGGAAGCAATAATTAACACACTTACTGCTTCCTCTATTGTCCCACTAGCTTCCTCTAAAGGATTGGTATGAAGAAGAATCTCAATGGTTCAGGTGAAATGGCTAAGGGAACCACATACTTTAACTAGAAATACAATTTCTATGAAGATTCCAAAGACAAAATGGGAAAGAAAAAGGCTATGATTGTAATGCCCATAAACCCTGGGTTTCAGAACAGTGTAGCTTGAGGAATGAGTAGTGACCTCGAAGTAAGTGGGCCCTACTGAGGTTGCTGAGGAAGAACACCAGCCCTAGAATTTTGATGGGCAAAAATTTGATAAAAATGAAATAATTAAAACTTTTAGCAGAATTAATAAATCATTTCTCGCTGAGATATAGTGAATAGTGACTTTAATTGGCATTGTGTTGAGACAGGCCCTGGATGTGCCTAGATAGACCTAAAAATAGCATGCCTTGAATGTCAAAAATTCCAAAGAATCCAATGGTAAAGGAATTACAATTTTCTGAGGTCATTTGATATTTAATCAGAATTTCTTAATTACTTGGGTGAATAGCTAATATAGTTCTCTTTGGAATTTGGACCCGAGATTTTAGGGGTCCTTTAATGGGGTAATTCATCATTTTTAGAGCTAAAAGGATAATTTTTGGAGACTTATGAATTATTTTGCATTTCTGAAGTTAAAATGTACTTAAGATTAATCTGGGCCGTCCGATCGCCACGTGGTGCGATCTGGACCATTCACCATCATAATATAAAAGGGTGGTTAGATGTGGAGAAGTCTAGAATAGTCAAATGAGCTCATCTTCCTCCCTAAATCACAATAAAGGTCTTTATGGTTCTTTTCTCTCTCCTCCCTTTTTTCTTCCATTTCTCACCCAAAACATTCCAAAAACCTTCAAATATTATATGTAAACTAATCCTCTTGACATCTAGAACTTGATTCCGGCCTCAATTTCATGAAAAGAAGTGATTTTGAGGGAGAAATAGAGCTTTGAAAGTTTAGGATTTTGAACCTTAAACTAAACCGGACCCCGAATTGGAAATTGAGCATTTTTTAGGTAACTAGACATGCTCTAGATCATAGATATGTTCTCGATTTTGAAATTAGATGTCTATATTTTTTTTATAAATTTTTCTAATTTATTATGTATTATGGAATTCAGTGATTAAGTAAATGCATGAGAACTAAGGCGAGAAAATGCCTTAGAATTGATCGTAAGGCGGCATAGAGCATCATTATAAGTGTATTCGGTAAAACTTGTACTCCGAAGTATAAAATGTGTGAATTCTATAATGTGTGGAGTTTAGGGGTTAGGTTAACCCCAAATTGATCACTAGGGTAATTTAGGGTCTAGAGGATGACAATGTAATTGACGAAATGGGAAACAGATGAAAAATGAATAAAATATAGAGGTTTGAAATTAGGGAACATAATATGGAATAGGTAAGGACATACTGGTAATTTTTTAAATTGTTGTATAATAGATGTTGATGAAAAATATGTAACTAGATTTCAATTTAGAGTTATGTAGATTTTTGTTGAATTTTTCTAAATCTAAGAACTATTATGTTCATAGTATAATGGTGAAATTGATGGAGGAAGAGGAAATCGAGGAATTCAAAGATGCTACAAGACCATTCTAGAGTTTGCTGTAAATGAATTTAGTAAAACTTGTATTGATTAATGCGTATGTGAATAATTCAAGTGATGAAACATGTGTACGGAAATAATAAAATTATGAGTAAATGTATGTGATTGAATAGGAAAATTGCATGAATGAATTTAAGTGATGGATATGAGTAATAGTGTGTGGAGAGATAAATGGGAAATAATGAGGATGTTTGAAAATACAAAATGGCTGAGTGGTGAACATGATGTGCATGCGTGTGTGTTTATGTGTGCATGGCATATCTTAGTATGATTGAGTTCATAATGTAAGTGTGGACTTCATTAATATTAGGAATTATTGAAACATTAAATATATGAGCATTTATTTGCAATGGCTGAATGATGTAATGAGATAAACATTTGAGCAAATGAGATAAGATAAGTGTGATAAGTACTTAAATTAAATAATTAATTATAAACATGACTAAAATGATTAATGAAAATTTAAATATATATGCCTTTGATATAATGGTTGAATGGTAAATATTATAACAAAGTGTGAATAATGGGATCTAAAGAGAGGGAATATGAATAATGGGATCTAAAGAGAAGGAATGAACATATAAACTTAATTATATTCTTGTGATAGTAATGAGAATTAAACGAGTTAATAATTGACAAAGAATTGATGTTACATGATGTAATGGCCAATGACCTAAATCATTAATATGCAAGAATAAGTGATGATCTAAATGAATAACATATATTGAGTAACATAATAAATGGGATAAAAATAAATGTACTTCAAGGAGATTACACAACATAATGAGTTTATGATAAAGATGATTGAACTAATAGTGGACATGAAAAGTGGTAACAAGTGATTATAAATTTAAATAATGAGAAGTTATATGAAGATTTTGAGTTAAGAGAAGACATTGAAGTCTTTTGAAAAGTTTTGATGACTATAACTATAAATGAATGAGTGATTGATGAGATATGGCTAATTGAGATTATGAGAGAGTTAATATGTAAGACCCATATAAGAGGGCACATATTAACTAATGAGAATGAAAAATGAGATTATGAATGACATTGAGATGAAAATATTGAGGATTAAGATATGATAACCTATTTTGATAGAAGTTGGAATAAATCAAGAAATAGAAATGGATTGAATCAGAAATAATAAAGATAAATCAGAAGCAATAAAGAGATATAAAAAAATATTGCACACATTAGTTAGACACTTACTGGATAAGTTAATTGGTCAACTAGGGAGATAGCAGCTGCTAGGACACTTCAATGTCATGAGAGGTCGATCCATGAGGACCACTATGAGATGATATAGATCTTTTATGATATTGTGTAGGTACAACCGCCTTAAGGTCCACGATGGGCCACTACATAGTCTATGAGTTTTAATGGTAGGTGCAGTTGCCTTAAGGTCCATGAAGGGCAATTGCACACTTTAAGCTTTAATGACAGAGTGCAGCCATCGAGGTCTAGAATGTAGTGCAGTCATTGAGGTTTTGAATGCAAACCCCCACACACAAATGATAATCCTGATGAGCTATGATATGATGGAGTGTGGCTATCAAGGTCCAAAATGTGGGCCCTCGTACACACTGTGATCCCATTATCTAGTGTTAAAAGAGATGTCTCCAGAATATGGGCTTAGACACTATTACTATTATGATGAAATAAACTTTATAATGATATAATGTAATATAACTGAGACAGACTGATAAAGTTAACTTCTAATTGATAAGAGTAATATAAATAAACTTTTTAAGGAATAAAAAGAGCTTATAAACAGATCTTAATAGATTGATGGTAACATAACATAAGCATATAAAGAGAACTCCAAGAACTCTAGATAATGATGGAGATATTAAATAAATAGTAGTTAAAATATAAGATTAGAATAAAAATAACCTGTTTGATAGTATAATTATATTGTGAGGATAAAGCATACCATGACCTGAAATAAAAGGCTCTAAAAGGCATGGAACTATAAAGATAATCAAATGATAAAATTCTATAAAATAACAATTTAAACTCTGTGTGTGTGTGTAATGCATGTTTCACTAATTCACCATTGAGTATCTACTCAACGTGTTGGTTCTTTGATGTGCAGGTATTAAGTATTAATTAGCAACACTACTTCAGCTAGCGGTATAGCAGAGGGTTTCTTGAGGAGGATATACCCTTGGTATTCTTATGTGTAAGGATAGAGTAAGGGCACTCATGCATAGGAAAGGCATAACCTTAAGTGTGAATGTATATTATTTGAAATATTGTAATATTATGATTGATTTCTATGATAAATCAAATGATTAAATGTATGATTATCTATTTATGATGATATATTGTGCAATTTGGTACTATCTGTTAGTTTATTTGAGATGTTGTTGTGTCCATGATGATAATTAGAAAAAGGATTGAGAATGGTTGGAGGATCAGATGGATCTGGGTGTTCTAATGATAAATGAGATTATTACAGAAGCACTTTCTAATAGGTTTTACATTGTGGCTTTTCACCTGGGTAGCCACTATGCTACCGAAATTTAGTTAATTCGGAAATATCTTTTAAATATATGATTTCATAAAGTGTTAAAAAAAAGCATGGCAAAGTATGTAAGGATGGGTGACCTTCGGGAAATGGCATCTCTTATTCACTCCGACAACAAAATGAGTAAGATGTGTTACAATGATACCTAAAGTAAAGGATTTGGCCCTGTAAAGGTTAGAAGAGAAGATAAAAGCAATGACTTGGCTTCTTATCTTAGGAAAAGGGATAGATCTAGATGATATAATGCTAGAATATAAAGAGGTACTGCCTTCTAAGGTTAAAATGCCTGAATTGCTAAAGTTTGATGGCATAATAGATTTGAGGTTTTATGTTAAGCAATATGCTACTGTCATGAAGGGCATTAAACTGAGTACAAAGTAGAAGGTTACATACTTTAGCCTCACTCTACAAGAAAGGGTGATAAACTAGTACCAGGGGCTAGAGAGAAAGGTGAAGGAAGATTGGAGTTAGGTGACCGAGGCCTTCATCAATCAATATGATTATAGCATGCACATTGAAGTCAAAATGAAATATCTTGAGCTTTCAAAATAGAAATCAAATGAGACCTTCTTGGAGTATCTAACGAGGTAGAGGTTAAAGGTTTTAGAGATGAGAAAGAAACCTGACATAACTAATCAGATGATGATGTTTATTAGAAATGCAAGTCCTTATTTAAAGGAATGGCTGAAGGCAAAAGGGCTCAAGGTTTAGGAGCCCTTAAAAGCTATTACCATTGATTTAGAGAAGGAGCATGTCGAGGCTAGGAAAAATGCTAGAGGCTTTAACAATAGCAAAGGGTCAAATAGTAGTTTGGGCAAGAATTCGAGAAGTGGCAATAGTGGAGGAATCGGTAAAACTATTGAGGTATCAGCCACTACCACAAGGCATTACTCTAACCTAAGTAAGCCTTTGTCCTAGTGTTTAAAGCATTTTCAAAAAGAAGGGAAACTTTAACCCTTGCCATCTAGACCAACTAGAAGTTAAGGATAGCTTAATCATAGGGTTGATCTACATTGCCACTACTTTTAACACATCGATGCCACACTTGAGTGAATGAATTTAAGATCTAATTGACTTCAAGCACATTCCTGATATAGAGAAGTGACAAAAGTGAAAAGGTGCTTATTTCAACATACCACCACTGGTGTTTATGGTAAATTTAGGTCTGCTAGAATATTATCTACTATAAGATTTATATCGCAATAAATACTTGGCTATCGAAAGAAAGGCACGAGAAAAAGAAGTGCATAGGGTGGTAAATGCTATCGATATATGAGCAACTAATAGAGATAGTGAGAGACTAGAAATTTGAGAATTGTAGGTTGATTTGGATGATGAACAGAAGCCTAATAATAGTGAAAGAGAAGTTAATATTGTGAATAGAAGTGATTAAGTGCTCCTTGAGTGGAAAAAGGGGTTACATTTGCTCCCTTGTGACAGATAGGTGAAAGAAAATTATGATACTATACTGATATAGTTAAAGAAGACATTGACTTAAATCTTTATCTAGGATCTTTTGAGACAATCCTTTTCACATCGGGAAAAAGTAGTAGAGTCATTTTGTGCTGCTACAATGTCAACTACTATTTCTCCATCCCAATTATTGGATATTATGAAAGGTCAAGGAAAAAAGGTGC
Organism: Hura crepitans; assembly: GCA_948208565.1. Taxonomy (NCBI): domain Eukaryota; kingdom Viridiplantae; phylum Streptophyta; class Magnoliopsida; order Malpighiales; family Euphorbiaceae; genus Hura; species Hura crepitans. The sequence continues at coordinate 12,578 of CANXYI011727244.1, forward strand.
TAAGCTTTTTAATATGGATCTTCCACCTGAAGGGCACCATCATAACTACCTTCTATATATCAAAGTTAAGGTTGATGATGGTTCTTCCATCAATGTCTATCCTCTCAAGGCAATGGTTGCATGTTGCATTGAGTATTCTATGATAAGCAAATCCAAGCTCATTATAATGGCTTATGACAAACCAAACAACAAGTATATGGGACTTTCTAAGTCAAAGTAAAAATCGGGGTCATAATTGATGATGTAGAGTTCAGTCTACGATACCCAAACCAACTTCTCTCTATTATTAGGGAAACTATAGTTTCACAAATTAAGCATAGTTTTATCGACAATGCAACAAATGATTAAGATCCCACATAATGGTGATGTAACACCCATGTCCCGAGACTCTATGAACAGTGCCACTGGGTCCTAAAAGTGTGTCAAGGTGCTGGGTCACTTGCCCGTAAATTAAGGTAGTGACACTAATAATGAAACTTTGGGGAGCTTTAATCTGATGAAAAAGGCAAAATTTAAAAATTTAGCAGAATCAATAATTCATTTCAGATTATAAGCTACCTCTCCGTGCAATAAAAATTTTACGAGCCAAGAATGACCCGGAATGTGCTCGGATAGATTAAAAAATAGTGGACCCTTAAGCTCAAAAATTCCATTGGTGAAAGAATTTTTGTATTTTGAGATTGTTTGTAAATTCTCGTAATTTTTGAGGTTGATGCAAATTGAGGCAGTCTGAAAAACTACCTTAACGATAGAATTTGGCCATAAAAATTTACGAGCACATAGAGGAGATTAAAATATGAATTTTAAAATAAATAGTGTAATTTGTTGACATCGGTGTGAATTTTGATGAATTTTTGAAGTTTTCTAAAAAATTGAGATGTTTCGGAGTGGCCCGAGTGGCTGTGGCACCCACCCACACTTGGCCAAGTGGCCTAAAACCCTTGCCAAGTGGATAATTCCACTTAAACAAAAGAATGAAAAATTCCTCCCTTGTTGTTTAGGCAGTGATGCCACAATAAGGGAGAATAGCCATTTCCATCTCCTTCTTTATTCCTTTCTGGAATTTCTAGGTTCCAAAAATTTCTTTGGGATGTTAGGGAAGTCCCTGAAGAAGAATCACGTCTAAAGGAGTTCTCAGCTATGAATTAAAATTCATGGAAGTTTACTGGATAGAAGTAGTCCAGCAAGCCTATTTGGTGAGATTTTATAACTTCTCCTTGGTTTTTCTTAGGTATTTATGGTTGTAATTGGGTATTAGTGATGCCTAACTTCTGTGGGGACATGTATGGCCTTTGTTTGAGGTGAATTAGAGCAAGAGAGAGCTTGAGGAAGGTGGAGAAAGTGTCCGTGAGGGTTGGAATAAAGGTATGACAGCCTTAAAATGATGGCAATTTCATATACAAGTGAGTGAGGTAAGTGGATTTAGCCATTCACTTCATACCCTCTAATTTTTAGTTGTTTTTCCTTTAAGTTAAGGATGGTTTGAAAGTATGAGATATCATGAATAGGTGTTTTTCCTTTAAGGATTTAGTGTCCGACATGAGGTAATGTGAATTTTATGTTGATTGATGAAAGGAAAATAATGTACATGTTAATGTTGTTGTTAGCCGAGAGGTATGTAAAAAGTTATAGTGAGCTTATGATTGTCTAAAGCATAAATTGATGGCTTTAGCATGTATATGTAATGGCATAGTTTGTAAAGGGATGGAAAAATGCATGTTCAGTGCAAAGTATGTATGTAGTCAAGAGCTTGGCCTATGAATGTGAATGTGTGTGACTTGCTTAGTGTGGCCTTAGGTAGTGTTTAAGGCTAGAAATGCATGTGCCTTAGACCTATGATACATGATTAATTGGTATGGGATGTAATAAGTTGAGTTATGCATGAAAGCATGGAAAGCTAGTGGTGGCTGAGGCATATAATAGGCTTTTGCTACTTTAAATGGCATGAAATGGTAAATGCATGTATGTAAGTATGATTAAGCTATGGATAAATGGATAATTGTGTAATGAACACTATAGGAATGCATGATTAAGGCTTTTGACTAGTTAACTCGTAAGCTAGTTTAATGGTAATGGCATGAAAAAGGGGATAATAGGTGTACCATGTTGTGTGTACTAATGCTTCATCATAGGAGCATGACTAGCTTAACTATTTTGGTATGAAAACAAGTAAAATGTATACCCTAAAATGACATGTAATGTGTTCAAGAAATGAGATGTAAAATGATGCTAAACTTGGCTTGAAATGATGTATGAAAAGTGGTTCTAATGTGCCTTCAAGGGGCTATAACTTGAGATTAAGTAATATGCCTAAAACTCGTGCCTTTGAGGGCTATTGTTTATGATTATATGTAATGGAATTTGAGCCTATGGTTTGGCCTTGTAAATTGATGTAAATAATGGCTAAAACTGCATTGAAAATAACATGTAATGGACCTGAAAAGCTTAGTAAAACTTAGCTACAATGACCTATAATTGTCCTAAATAACCATTACCTAAATCAATAAATCCTCCGAACAGTAAATGGGCTAGATTTGTGAAATACTTATGGAATTAAATTTACCATAATATATCATAATTATTGGCACTTGAACCTTTAAAC
>CANXYI011727283.1:0-19348 GCA_948208565.1 Hura crepitans
CTCTTTAATTCCACCAAATCTTACACCTTAAAGTCACATTAAGACATAAAAAAAGCCTTTTTATGCTTGATAAACCAAGTTAGAGGTGTTAGATTAGAGAAATTTAGAGTTGGAGGAGATGGTTGAATAATAACCCAAAGTTGTGTAAGTGTTCTTTGAGGTTTAATAATTTTTATGGTTGTGTTAAGGTTCTAATTGGAGTTTTATCAAATAAATTTGAGATTTGTGGTTTATGGAATTTTTTTTTTATTTTTGAATTTTTTTGGTATTATGTATATGTAGAAGAAGAAGGGAAAAGTAAGAGAAAAGGAAAAAAATAGGAGAATTGATGATCTTGGTAACATTTTGGGTATGTGTATTCTAAGAGCTTTAAGTTTAATTATAGTTGTCTTTTATGTAATATAGTAAATTGTAGGTCAAATACATGAGAACATTGAGTATGATAATAAGGAATGTAATTAGAGAAATTGGCATGTTAATAAATGATTGAAATTAAATGAAAATATTTATACGTTTAAAGATTCCTTTTGAACCAAAATTGAAATGAATAAGAATTTAGTGTAAATGTATGCATATTAATTCGAAAATGCTATAGATGTAAATATGTCAATGTACATATTTATGAATAAAAAAGGGGTATAAAAATGAATATTCATCACACCTTAATTTTTATAGGGATAGAATGGGAATTAAAAGAAAAAGTGGGGAACAAAATTGATGTACAAATTGAGTATAGCCAAATGTTGTAACGAAGCGAAAATGACTAAAAGTAAAATGGTAAATACATAAGATAACTAAGAGTAAAACTAAAAATGCAAAGTTGGAGGCCTAGGGATAAGGGGAACACATGTATAAGGGTGAGAAATATGAATGTAGCATATGAGGAATATGAAAATGTGAAAAGAATGACATTGTGGAGATGCTTCTAGTGAATAGTGAAACAGGCCATAAATAGTGCATCTGAGCCCAATTTGAGTTGACAATAACAAGAGGTAGCATAAATTAAAAAGTGAATTTTGATGTAATTTAAGGAGCATTTTAGGTCACATAAGAGGTTAAAAATCAAAAATAAAATCTAGATTACAATCAACAGTGAATAGTAAATCATTTAAGGCTGAACTAAAAATTCAAAAAAGCTTGAATCTGGCACATCTTAATACTAAAATAATATAAGGAATGTGAAAATCATGTGACACAAATTTTTATGACATGGAAACTAATAAAAAATTGGGGAAATAAATTCAAGAAAATTAATATTTATGAAATAAAATGGTGGAATTTTTGTGTAGGGAGCAAGTATGGCCATTGGATGGAAGATCTTACCTATCCAAGTGTAAGTGTAAGATAGATTAAATGATGAAAAGACATTTTAATGGAAAGTACACATGGATTTAATCTCACCATCCATGTGTAATGTCTCTTTTTAATCCTAGCTATCCATTCCTCATATAAATATGTGAATAATAATAAAATATTCATTTAATTTCAGCCAATATCTTCTCAAAAATCCCCCTCTATGGCCTAATTCCAACCCTCCCTCCTCACCATTTTTACACCTTAATTTAACCAAATAGTAATCAAATACTGATATTAAGAGGTAGTCACATCTACTCTATTATACTAGCTTCTTAAAAATCCATGGAAAATGCAAAGAATTAAAGAAAGGAAAGAGGTGAGAGATAAATGTTTGAGGACATTTTTGTAGTGGCAAGTGATTCTCAAACCAAGTAATTTAGGATTATTAATTGAAGTATATAGGTGATAGTTTATATATATATGGTGAAATTGTGTGGTTAATGTTATTTTAGTGGAATTTTTCATGAGGGATATAGTTATAGAGTTAATGGAACTTGAAGGATGGGTAATGGAATGATAAAAGTAAAGATGAAGATTAAGTGGATTTAAGCTAATAAAGTATATATATAATGAAGTATTTCTTTATGCTATAATTAAACACAATTATGTAATATGCATGAACAAAAATATATGTCCCACCCCATCTTTTAATCTAATTTTTCCTAAGGGTAGAATTATAATTAGTAGAAAAAGTGAGGAGTGAAATAGATGTACAGATCGAGTAGAGTCAGTTGGTATGAATAACAAAGCAAAAAATGACTAAAGGATAAATTGGCAATTACTCAAATTGATAGGGGCAAAATTGAAAAAGTGTGATTGGAGGTTTAGAGGCAAGTGGAACATGTATTAAAGGGTGAAAACATGTGTAGCATAAGAGGAACATGAAAGTGTGAAAAGAATGAGGCTCAAAAGGTAGGCCCTAGTGAATAGTGATGCTGAGTTATGAATAGTACTTTTTGAGGCCCAAGTGACCTTACTAGATAGAATGAAAGAGAATATTATACGATAATTTTAGGTGAAGTTTGAAGTGGAAATAAAGTCATTTGAGTCGTTAAAAATGCAATTAAAGTTTTCATGAAAGTGTCCTAAGAATAGAGACTTAGTTTAAGCTGAATGATAAAATATTTTGTTTATGCTTAAAATAATCTAGGAATTGCATGACTTAATGGTCAAAAATTCTAAATAAGCTAATGGTAATGGAGTTGGAATTTTATAACATTAAGAATTAATTTAGAATGTAGGTGTCACTCCTTGACTTTTGGTTCTATTTTTCATGAGGTTAGAGTGGGAATTATAAGGAAAAAGTGGGGAATAAAATGGATGTATGGATTGAGTAAAGTCAATTGGTGTGAATAACATAGCAAAAAATGAATAAAAGGCAAAATGATAATTTTGTGAAAAGCTAGGGCAAAATGGGAAATTAACTATTCATGGTAAAAAGAGGAGAGAAACATATGGGAGTCATGAGGAAGTGACATTTGGCATAGTAATAATGAGAAAATGCAAGAAAAATGAGGCTTGAGAGCGGGGCCCCATGAATAGTGACTCTAGGTCATTAATAGTGCATCTTGGGCCAAATTTGAGATTATTAGACCAAAAATTAGCATATATTATAAGATGCATTGTGGTGAAATTTAAGAAGCATTTGAGGTTATATAGGAGGTTAAAGGTCAAAAATAAAATCTAAATTTATGGTTTACGATAGATAGTAAATTGCTTAGGGCCAAATGAAAAAATTCAGAAACATGCTCAAAAAATTTCAAAAGTGGCATATCTTGATGGTTAAAACTTATAAGGAATCCAAAATTTGTAATGTTGAAATTTTCTAAATAAGGAAACTATTGAAAAAAAAATTAAGGGAATAAATTCAATTAATTATATACATTTATGGAAAATATATTGGCTTATGTGTGTATGGAGCATATTTAGCCCTTAGATAAAATGGAGAAGTGGAGAATTCATGGCTATTCAAGTGGAAAAGTGGAATTAATGACATGAAAATAAGTAAATGATATTTTAAAGGTAATTACACATGGATGAATCTAAACTATCCATGTGTAAATATTGGCTTTTGATCTTAGCCATCCATTCTATCTATAAAAACCTAAATAATAATAAACTATTCACTTTAGTTTCAGTCTAAAATTAGCCTCCTCTCCCTCTTTGTTGACCAAAATTCACCATGGAATTTCCTCCCATTTTTATGCCTTAATTTCTACTAAACAATTACCAAGAATGAGATACAAAATGATGCCTTTTCTAGCCTTGCTTCTTAGTCACTTTAAATTGCATGGGAATTGATGGAAATTAGAGGGAGAATGAGAAGGAAAAAGATGTTTTGAGTCAATATATGTGTAAGTATCTTGTCCCTAAGTTGTTTAATTTTATGGGTTATTTAGACTATATTAGTAAGTATTAAAGTAAGTGATTGAAAATTTGTGATTAATGTCATTTTTATGGAATTTTCATATGAGATGTGGCTATGGAGTTAATGAGGCATGATGGATGGGTGGTGAAAAGGGACAAGTGAGGATGAAGAATAGGAGTAATAGAGCTAAGAAAGGTATGTGTATTCAATAGTTATTGAATATTTAGTTATTATAGTATTATGTTAAATTATGTGAATTTGTATTGTGGCATAGTTAAACAAATTAATGGTATAGAAATGTGTTGGAATTAAATTACTTTACATAAATAATTTAAAACCTTAGAGGTAAACTTCTAGCTTAACAAACAAAGGGGCACTGAAATTACCATGTATGGCTAGGAAACAAATAATTGCCCTAGTAATGGAAAAAATGAATTAATTAAGGTTTTAATGAATAATTAGAAATAAGACTATGTATATGTCTAGGAAAATCAACCTAATTGTATAAAAGCAAGCTTGGGCCTAAAACATATATGGAAACGTACAAAGTGAGTGAAAGTTATCATGAGGTAAATTGAGGTAAAATCATTAGTTAAGGAACTAAATACTTAAGTAGTGTGGTAAATGAAAGCATATAACAATTATGGGATAATAAATCAAATTCAATAAAATGCACTTAATAGAAACCAATAAATACTTAGGAAATCACTAAGCCATATCAAGAAAATAAAATAGGAAAAATAAGAATGCAAGAAGAGAGTTATGCAATTAATAAAAATGGAATAACCATTTAAAGAAAAAGGACACTACATACATGAAAAAAATATATAGGTAATTAAATATATTTAACAAAATAAATTAAATTAATTATGTGGAAAAGAAGAAAATATGCATATATACATATATACATAAATAAAGTATACATATATACATATATATATATATATATAAATATGAATGGATATGGTAAATAATAAAAATGCCAAAGGAAAGAAGTACAATGGATTAGAGGGTAATTTAAATTAAGATAAGGCATGGAAATTAAGACAAATTTCGAAAAAACATGTGTGTGTCATACATTATGACTAAAGGACGCAACGAAACATGGATATAAATAAAATGACATTACTTAGATTATCAATAGTGTTGCTAAACATGTAAGGCACATGTGTAAATAAGCATGAACAAGTTAAAGAAGTAAGGAATAGGCTGAATATAACAAGTGAATGAGTAAAGGTATAAATTGGAAATTAAGGATACGACTTAAGAATCAAGACAACATAGTGAACTAGTGTGTGCATATACATGAAAGAAATTATAAATGAACATGGTATTAATGATCTTGATTGAGTTGAATGAAGCATATATGTAACACCCCTACTTGATTCCCAAAGGAACCCAATAGGTGGTGCCACTTCCTACTGGTCACCCATCCTAAAATTTGTCTAAGGCTTATTCATTTAACACTTATAGCCATATTTATTTTTAGATAGATATTAATTAATTCCTTATTTTGATCCTTTCCCTATCTTACACGGACTATGACAGATGTTAAAATCCATTTTTTTTAGATAATAAATCCATTTCAAGAAATTCGGGTAGCATAACAGCTACCCAAGTAATAAACCACAAATTTAAATCTGCATAAATACACTTTTAAAAACATATCTATTTTATTCTCCATCATTTATACCCTTTTATAGCCCCAGTATCATATACCATCACAAACAGCACAAAGGGCATCAGGCCCACAACATCCAATTATGTCATACTATTAAGTTTTCATACATCCAACAATACATTCAATCATATAATTTACATACATGTCTAGTATATACACTAACTATGCCCAATCCCACTATACACAAGTGCCATACTAAAAACTATAAGGTATAGAAATAAACGCTCAAAAAATTTTGATCTGCTACACTACAAAATATTGTTGAGGCTAGACTACTACATTATTTACGATTTGCACATTGAAATACTTATACGCTGAGTATAAAACTCAATGGTGAATTTAATGCAATAAGTGCATGTCATGCATAAATTCATGCATCATACATGTTATGAACTCATTATGCCACACACAAAGTTAATTTATTAAAATAATATTAATTTAATTAACAGTCTCATTATTTAATTACCAGTGACATGCCAATTAATCAATTTTCCTAATTTTTAGCAAATGATTGTTATCTGTATTTAATGTCATAAATCCATTACTGTTATTATTCATTATATTCATTTTTATATTTAGGCCCGTACTAGAAAGATGACACTTAAAGGCATTGGATAAAAAGGGAATCTAGGTTACGCAGTGGCCTACATTTTAGACCATAGTAGCTGCACCTACCTAGTGCAGTGACCCATATCTTGGACCTCAGTGGCTAAACCCCACCTAGTGCAATGACCCACATTAGGACCTCAATAATTGCAATTACCTAGTGTAATGGCCAACATTAGGACCTCAGTAGCTATACCTACCTAGTATAGTGGCCCACATTCGGACCTCGATAGCTATACCTACCTATTGTAGTGGCCCAATACTAGAACCTTAGTAGTTGCATTTGCTTACACAATCACATAAGTAGTGGCCCAAAAGGACCAATACCCCTAGCAATTGCTAACTCCCTAGTTGACTGGTCAACCCATCCAGTGGGTGTCTAACTAATGGGCTAACTCAATTTATTATTTATTATTCAGTTATAGGTCATTTTATCAACTTAAAACTCATATTCACATCACACAGTTTTAGTCCATTTTCTCATCTTCATGCATTGCACAATTACGTGTCATTTTACAAAAATGGTACTATTTATTTGGTCATTTTTCTCATATCTCACTTAGCATAATTCCATCATCAATCATACCATACTATTATTGCCAAATTCCATTTTTCATCCACCATGAAGTGTTCTCATGTTTAACATAATTCTTTCATTGTATACAAGCACATTAAGTCACCAAGTTACATATTACTTTACGTACCGAAATATGCCATTAACTTTTCCATAATGTACACTTCCATAACTAAAACAATTCCACATTTTACATTAAATTATCACACCTTGCTTTTACCAATTATCATATATTTATTTTCTCACTAATGATACACATATATTATATATCACATTTTCCACCATATCACATAATCATCATATACTATGCACACATGTACATGCCATGACATACATGACATGCATTCGGCCACATACATTCCACATGCTTTCATCACTCAAATGGCATACGTATCATCATTATTATCATTAGACAAGTATAATGGCATGATCATTTAAAATCAACATGCACACACATGAACAAAATCACACTTCTATACACATGTTTATGCACACATACATACATACACATCATAACATGCATCAATTACATTAAATTCACATACATAAGGTAGTTTTAAACCTTTTTCCACCCTTCTAATGCCTTGAATCCCTTAGTTCTTCCACACTTCTCCTTAAACCTACATATGTAACCCTAAAACTTAAAAAATTTAGATAAAATCCTATAGAGCTCTAAATTAAAATCTATAAACATGGTATTTCTTAAAATAAATAGGGCTACTCAAAACAAAAATAAAAGCTAAGAAAATATGACTTACACTCTAAAATGGTCACTATTCACTCCATACTCATTTCTCCCATTTAAGCCAATATTTTTGAGTTCTATCATTAGAGTGTGTTCTAGAGGTTATAAAGGTATGATTCCATATAAATTATGTGAAGTTTGGTGGTGATTTGAGGTGGAAGAAAAAAGAAATAGTGATAGAGGAGGGGGAAGATAGCGTTAACTATGGTATGTGGGGGAGGAGGTTAGAGATGGTTGCTTACACATATGACACTCCCACATGTGTAATGGTATTTAGACTAAATGGTTGGTATGGTTAAATCATGACATATGGCATTCTAACGACCCAAATAATTCTAATTTCTCTTTAAAATTCAAAAAGTTTTAATAATTTTTTTGGACCTCCAAAAATAATCATTTAATGCCAAAAATCCTTGATTATGCCCATTAAAGGGCCCATAAAACTTTAGGTCCAAACTTCAATGGCAAGTGGGTTTATTAGTCACTTGTAAAAATAGGAAATTCTAAAAAATTAACAAATGGCCTCAAAAAATTAAAATTCCTTCACTAACATATAGATTAGAATATTTGACCTTTAAGGTATGCTATTTTCAGGTCTATCCAAACACACTCGGGGTCATCCCTAGCACAGGTTCATATGATGCCACTATTCATTAGTTTTTTTGCCTAAAATGAATTATTGGTTCTACTAAAATTTTAAATTATCTCATTTTACTCATTTTATGGCTCATCAAATTTTTATAAATAGTACACACCTTCCCTAGCCTTACAAAGGTGTCTTGGCTTCCTAGGAACACGATTCAAGTCCTAAAGGTACTATTCATGAAACCTCAATTTACAGGTGTTACACTATATTTGTTAGACACTTATTAGATAGGTTGATTAGTCAACTAGGGAAATTATAATAACTGTTAGGATATTATGATAACACAGGTGCAGCATCAATATAGGTCTAATAGGGCCACTACACAACTATTTTCTTAATATAGGTGCAACAGTAGTGTAGGTCTAATAGGGCCACTACAAAACTATTTGCTTAACGTGGGTGTATCCACAGCGTAGGTCCAAAATGAGGGCCACTACATAACTATTTGATTAATGCTGGTGTATTAGCAGTGTAGGTCCAACAAGGCCACTGCATAATTTCATTCATATAATGCTAGTGCATTAACAAAGTAAGTCTAAAATGCAAATTGGTGCATAACTTGTATATCCCATTATCTAGTCTAGGATTAATATCTCTTAAATATGGGCTAACTAAGTATGTAAATGGGAATTCAATTAAAGTATTAATGTTAAAATGACTAAGGGTAATAAGGGAATTATGGAAAAATTAATCGACTTTTAATTATGTGAATTAAATGCCATGCCATAAACAAGTTAAGCTAATAATTAACATAAACAAGATGGCATGAGGACAAATGAAATCGAATGAATGTAATTTACCTTATGAATGACATATGAATAAAGTTTATTAAGGAAGAAAAATTTCCTACATAAATATGACATTAAAAATAAAACTAAGGTAATAGAAGGGTCAAAACTAGAATATAAAGACTTATAAAAGCTAATTAGTAGAGAACAAAAATCGATAGGGAAATAATGAAATCAATAAATAGTTTACACAAAATTAGTGGAATGCACCCAAGATAAATTTAAGAAATAAAAATGCTATCATAGAGTAAAAAGCATAAGTATGACAAAACTGAATATATATGAAAACTGTGAAATATAATTCTTAAGTATGGATATAAAGGTGATATAATGATGATTTTTGTAACTATTGAATACATCATTAAGCATTCTTGCTTAGCGCATTCACTTTTACTAATGCATAGGGTTTAAACAATGTGAGCGAGGTGGCAGATTGAGTCCCAACAATGGCAAAAGTTTTTAGGATAACTGAACATGTAAGAAAAGCCCACTACTAGCATTTTTTGCCTAGTGAATGTATGCTTGCATTATTCTTATAAAATTAGTACTAGGGGATACCTATATGTGTTCAGTGTGTCATAGACATAGCATATGACACTAATCCCATGTAGATGGGTATGAGCTTTAGATTATTTATCTAATATATATCAAACATGTAAATACTTGTTGTACTAAATGATCATTAACTATTGATAATACTTTTTTTATATTTTACATGTTAATTGAATGTAATGGTTGCATGTTAGATATCGAGTAAAATGACTATATCAAGTTAGGCAAATAGAGCAAGCTAATGTGTAAAGTAGGAATAATGGTCAAACTAGATATGTGAAATCCTATATCTGAACCAACTACCAATTAGGTATAAGGGTGTTACTGCAGGTGTTCAATTAAAGTAGCTTCCCTCAATTTTTAATTACAATTTTCTTATGACATATAGATTATGGATTTTTCTAATTAATGGTATAAAAAAGAATTAAATTGATGCACCAAAATAAAAAAAAAATTATTTTTTAAAGGACAAATAAAGTTGGAATTAATATGAACCCTTAGATTAAACAAGTGGCACCCATCCAACCATTGAACTATATAATATAAAAGGGAATTTAACTTGAAATAAAAGACTAAAAACTTTATTCCACTGCCATAGTGGCCGATGCCATCAAGAATTCTCTGCCATTTCTTTTTCTTCTTTCTTCCACCAAACTATACACCCACAAGCAAAATTTTTATAGCAAATGAACTTTTGTGATCTTTAGATTATTATTATTATAGGGAGAAAATCAACAAAAGTAGGCTAATTTAAGAGTTTGGCTACTTGAGTGAATAGTGCACTTTGATTGGTAAGTGTTCAAATCTAAGGTTTTATATTTTTCTATGGTGCAATTCAATGCCAATTAGATGTTCCTAATGTCAATTTTAAGTTTAGAAGTGTATGGAATTTATTTAGAATTTTCTAAGCTAGAAATGGTGTATATTTGTAGAGACTTTGAAGGTAGCTCAAGGAAAAGGCAAAGAAGTCATGTAGAAAGGTTATTTGGAAGCTAATAGAAATCTTAGTAAGTGTATTCATTGAAGTATACTCTGTATGTATAAAATGTATTAGTTAAAGTGTGTGAAATTGTGCTTGAATTACATAATTTATGTGTATGAGCATGTGTTAATTAGAAATGATGGTATATTAATGTTGTTTAAATGCTTTTTATGGATGATTTGAATGGAAATTAAGCTAAGAATTAAATGGTAAAGGATTGACCATAATATGGTTTAAACATGCTACGTTGATCTTTAATATGTACATTGGCTTAGTATAAGTGTAAGATGAGTATATAAGTTATAACTCATGAGAGTGAGAATTTATTCTTAAAATAATACATAGATGTAATAATTTAAGTGCATTTTAATATTCTTGTAAAGAATGAGTATTATGTGTATGTGTGTAGAAATGAGAAAAATGAGATATGTTAGCATTAATAAAATGATTAGATATGAAATGGATGATAAAAGTGAGATAAAAGAACATGATGATTTGGTGAAACTAGGTTGGTTGAAATATGTCAATCGATTCATGCTTGTGTATATTGCTTAGATTAAGTAGTAAATATGACTATAAGGCATAAAGTGAAGAGGAAAGCATGTACGATTAAATTAAAGGTAGTTTAATTATGTATATAGACATTGAGTGGAGCATTTGATGAGGTAATGCATGAATACATGTGAATGTAATATAGATATAAAAGTAATAATTAGGTGATAGACATAAGAATTGAGGTGTCAACTTGATATATGAAGAAAATTGGTAAAGGAAGTAGATAAGGATCATGATGTCAATAAACTTAAAGCCAAACTAAATTAACAAGAATTTATGTAATGGAGAAAGGCAAGAATAATTGGAAAATTAATGTCATAAGTAAAAGTGATTATGTATGTTGATGTAATAACTCACTCATGCATTTTGTTAATATGTATATAAATCTATATTATAAGCATAAATGGATGGGTATAATCATGTGAATAAAAACTTTAATTTTTATAAGTGGCTATATATGGATAAGCAACATGTGGAGAGCATATATAAGCAAGATAATAATGATTATGCATAATTAGAAGCAGTTAAATGATACTAGATGTAATTATGTCTAATTCAAAAGTATACAAAATATTTGGAAACCTAATAGATATATGTGAATTAATTAGAGCATAATAAAGGCTTATATGAGATGGATGATTTAGTATGGATAAGTTGACTGGTCAACTGGGGACAGATGGCAGCTACTAGGCTGGTGTAATAGCAGTAAGGTCTAACAAGGCCATTACACACATACATTGTTTTAACACTAGTGCAATTGTAATAGGGTCTAATAAGGCCACTAGACACTTATATTTATTTAATGCGGGTGCAGTTGCTAGTAAGGCCAATAAGGCCACTGCACAAATATATTGCTATAATGCAGATGTAGCTACCAAAAAGGTCCAAAATGTGGGCCACTGTATGACTTATAAGATATATATCCCATTATCTAATATTGGACAATAGTCTCCATTACATATAGGTAAGGCAAATAGACAATTAGATTAATATAAAGTACATATAAGATAAGGATAATTTAGGAAATAAGTATGAGCACACAATGGGAAATGGACTAAGAAGTTTTTATTTAACATTAACATTTATGTAAATTAGTAATATGGGTTAGGTAAATAATTTATTGAATTCAGGTTAAAAATGAATATGAGTAATTATTATAAACTGAATATAAATGATTGAGTAAAATAGTTAGGATAAAGTTTGTTAAAGAATAATAAGTTTTTAAGATGCAATATGGTGGGTAATTAAATAATTTAAATAACTGGATTAAAATTTAAGTGTGAAACATGGAAAGTCTAATACAACATAAAAATTGTATGACAATAGACATAAGTTTATGTATGTATGATAAATTATATATTTTGTTAATTTTCATGTACTTATTAATTTGCATGTAAGCTAAACTCTGACTACATTAATTTTATGAATATGTTATACATGTGTGTTTGAAATTTATGTATATTTCATTAAATACACCACTAAGCATTATGTTTAGTGCTTCAGGTTTCGATGTATAGGTAGGAGATAGATAGTTATAGCTCAGCCTCAACATTATAGTGTAGTTGATCAAGCATCTCTTATTGGTATATTTTTACTTCTTATGCTATAATGTATAATAATGTAAATGGCACTCATATGTAAATAATGTTAGTAGGCCTAAACTAATTTGATAGTGAGTTTTGTAAATTAACTAATCATATATATATATGTATGTGTGTGTGTGTGTGTGTGTGTATGTGTGTGTGCGTGTGTGTATGTGTGTATGTGTGTGTCTGTGTGTGCGCACGTGCATGTGTTTGTGTAAATATGTTGGGAAAATGATATGATTTTGGATATATGGTAATTTGATGAATAAGCTAATATTGGATTGACCATAATGAGAGGATTAGAAGGATTTATAGTTATAGATTCTAATATGTATAAATACAAAGTGTGCTTTCTACAGGTTACTATTTGGGTTGTTACTATTCAAATATTGTGCTATCGGTGTGACACTCCTCACCCAGTCTAGTTGCTAGACCCAAATGAAAAGCAACACACAAATAATACTTGAACTACCCTTACTAAAAATCTATATAAATTAATAAACTTTCAAAATATTGACTTAATTAAAACCTTCTTAAGGTTTAAAATAATTTGGAAATCATTGGGTTAAAAATTCAATAGCATTACAACTGTACCAGGAAACTATCCCAAAAATGAATAATAACCTACAAGTACAAAAACACTTCTATAATTCATTTAACATCCTTTTAACATAGTTGGATCCTCCTGATTCATCCCAATATTTTAACATCATAAGAGTAAAGAAAACCAATATATGCAATTTATAAATACATATTAAAAAGTAATTAAGTTCTAATAAGAGTTACAAAACATTTTAAGTCTAGTCTAGGCCAAATTCCCTTTGTACAACATATGAGTGCCTAACATGATTACATCCCATAATTTATTCAAAGGAAATCAAAATACAAAAATATTTTGTATCTTAATCTATGCTGCTAAGAGGCATTAAGCTTTATCTATTACTTTAACCTATGCATCTAAAAAATAATGATGTGCTAAGCATAATGCTTAGTGGTTTAATTAATATAACATATGTAAACTCATGCACATGCAATCAATCAATTTAAAACTCATATGATCTATTTATACCATACATAACCAATTATATCATCAAGTATAAGCATATAATTAATCTCTATATGTATCACTCCAATATGGATGTACAAGCATATAATTAATATAATGTAGTGCTATTTTGATATCATACATATAAGTTAAGTCATTATTACTTCATGTAATATTGTTTCATTTATATGCCTATATATGAGAGATAGTTACCCAAAACTAGATATCAAGAATCGTTGACTACAAAGGTCTAGTGTTGACCCGAAAGTCTAATATATTGACTACAGAGGTCTAGCATTGACCACGAAGGTCTAATACATTAACCTAAAGATTTGACAAAGGTCTGACACGTTGACTCAAATGTCTAAAATAAAATAATATCCTAAAGGTAAATACGTTGGCTAGGAGGCCTAAAAATAAGCACTAAAGTGCCTTAGCAGCTACTAATCTCCTTGGTTAACTAGTTAACCTATCCAAGCTAGGTTGTCTATTTATATGGGCCATCACCATCTTAACTTTGTTTTACCTTTTTAAAGTAATTTTTTTATTAGTTTTACATGCGTTTTGGCCAAAAAATCACTAAATGAGGGTAACTAAGGTTAGTTTATCATATTAAAACCAATTATGTCATTTTCTGTGCATATGTGCACATTTAATGTCATAACATGCATCAACCTCTTTTTTTCATACATTATGCCCAATATATCATACCAAAACCTAATCATTTTACTTTTTGAATACTTAAGGTATCCATTATCTTAACTTAGGCCATTTAGCCATAATATCTAGTATAGCACCATTATGCTCATACCACATCTCTATATAAAATTTCTATTTTCATCATATAATAACATTCATTCATCTTAACATTTTTAACATATCATTTTTATCATACCAAAATATCATCATCATACATAATCATTTGTTACCATAACATACACATATTACAAGCATACTTTTTCTTTAGTTTGCATAAAACCATTAATAATCTCTTTTTCATATATTTCACTCACATAACTTATTATAATCATAACATTAACATATCATAACATAACATTATCATTTAAACTATTTTAACCCATTCTTAATGGTGACAATTTGAGCCAAGCATGCCAAGCAACCATTATTCACTCATTCATGCCGTTAGCTCATGCAATTCTACACCTCACTTACCTTATTAACTCTTTCACAAGCTAATTCATACCACATGTATTTCAAACTAATAAAGTGCCTTTAAGGGAACATTATACCATCTTAGGAAATAATCATCAAATAAACCAATTACATACATCTTAGTCCTTAACTATCATAATTATCACAAAATAAACTCATTTGCATCATCACAAAGCTTATCTAACATCTATGTAAATTTTATCCATCTCAAGACAACATTATTAGCATATTATTTTTATCATATTAACATGCTTAAAATTATAATTACAACATCATAAAACAAGCCAATACCAAATAAGCCATTAACATGCATAATTGCATTAATTATATGCACCAAATTATCAATTTAACTCATCCACAAACACATAATAACTATGATATATTGAATACACATAAAAAGTGAGTCTTTTGGACACCAAAAAGCCCTTCACACCTTTTCCTTTCCTTTATCTCTTCTTTGGTCCACTTTCTCCACACAACATAGTAGGTAACAAAAATAAAAAAATCCATATAAATTCACATAGGCATCTAAACTCAAAACCAACTGTAGGAATGTTTTCTTAGAAATCCATATGGCCTTAGAAAAATAAAAAAAATGCAAGAAAACTCAACTTACCAAAAATGGGTCACAATTCATCAAGAAATCTTTCTCTAACAATCTCCATAATCAACCTTTATTTCTAGCTCAATTGACCTTTTTATAGCCTTAAACTTAGGTAATTATGGTTTAAAGGTGTATCTAAAGGGTAAAAGTAAGGAAAAAGAAAAGAAAATAGAGATGCTAGGGAGGAGAGTGGCATCAACTTCTTGAGGAAGAAGAATAGAGGATTTGTACTATTCCTTTTTTGACTTAGGAGTTAAGTTGTCATATATAGGATAGTTTAAACTATCCTCTTCTTTCCTTAATAGTCCCTAAACTTTCTCCTTTTTATCCCCATACTCCTTAAACTATTTCCTCTCATCATTTAACCTCAAATGACACTTTTAAAGATCCCTATAAACCTTTCAGAACATAGCTTTAAAGCTTTAAAAATGAAAATCGTGTTCGAAAGAACTCAAAAAAATTGATTAAAATAATATTGTCATAAAATATTTACTCTTATTTTTAACCATCTTAATAACATCATTTTCAATCCAAAATTTGCCCAATATTATATTGTGGTTAATACTTCTATTTCGACTGCTTTACTGTAACCTGAATATAAGGATCACTATTCACATCTTGAGAAGTACAATTCATAACATTAGGATTTTTGAGCATTACATTTTCTTCCCCTCTAAAAAAAATTTCATCCTCTAAATTACCTAATTCAATAGGCGTGAATATCACTCTCTCATATGAGTTTTGCTTTCCTAGGTTGCCTTTTCCATGTTATGGTGTCTCTACAATACCTTTACTAAAGATATTATCTTATTCCACAACTCTTTCACTTTCCAAGCTAAGATTTTTATTGGCTTTTTCTCTATATGAAATATCAAGTTGCAACTCTACTTCTTCTACTGATAATACATGTGAAGGATCTTATCTCTATCTTTAAAGCATCAAAACATGAAAAACATCATGAATCTACTGTAGTTTAAAAGCTAAAGCCAGCCTATAGGCTAATGGTCCAACATGTTTTATTATCTCCTATAGACCAATGAACCTCAAAATTAACTTGCCTTTTTACTAAACCTCAGAACCTTTTTCTAAAAAGAAACATTGAGAAACACTTTGTCTCCTACTTCATATTGAATGTCCTTTTACTTTAAGTCTATATAGGACTTCTGCTTATCTAAAGCAATGTTTAGCCAATCTCTAATAATCTTCACTTTTTCTTCTATATCTTTTATTAGATCTAGTCCTATAAGCTTGTTCTCACTTAACTTACTCTAACATAAGGGAGTTTTGTACTTTCTCCTATACAAGGCTTCATATGGAGCAATGCTCAGGCTCGCTTGATGACTGTTATTATATGCAAACTCTACCAAAGAAAGACAATGATCTTAACTTCCTTTGAACTCAATGACATAGTTTCTTAATATATCCTCAAGCACTTGAATGACTCTTTCACATTGGCCATCTATCTGTAGATGAAAAGTTGTACAAAAACTAAGTCAAATGCCCAAGGAATTATGCAACTTTTTCTAAAACCTCAATGTGAACCTCAGGTCTCAATTTGATATAATTAAAGATGGCATTTCATGCAGTCTCACAATCTCACTAATACACAATTCTACTAACTTTTCCAAAAAAAAATAATCCGTTCTTACTAGTATTAAGTGAGCAAACTTAGTTAATCTATGTAATGCTTGTAAGTCAAGGCTTTGTGAAAAATACCTTTAAGGCTTAAAAAGTGTGCCCAAAGTGCCAGGTCACCTTTGCGAGGCTCGAGGTGAGGTTATTGGTCATGAAACTTTAAAGGGCTTAAAAATGATGAAGATGGCTTAATTTAAAGATTTAAAAGAACTAATAAATTATTTTAGGCTGTAATCTAATGGGCCATAGGCTCAGATGGATTTAAGTCGAGAATAACTTAGGTTATGCCTGGATAGACCTAAAAATATCATACCTTAAAGGTTAAAAATTTCTTTGAGTCCATTGGTGAAGGAATATATGAATTCCAAGGTTATTTGCAACTTTTCCTTAATTTTAAGTTTTACACGTAAATCAAAGGTAGTTGATTAACCATCCTTTCGATGAAATTTGGTTGTGAAATTTTATGAGCCTTTAAATGGGACCAATTGAGAATTTTTAAAATAAATGCAACAAATTTTAGAGGACTAAGTGATTTTTAAAAATTCTTTGAAATTTCTATCAAACCCAACAATTTCAGGATGCTCGGGTGGTATGTGTCCCCACCAATGCCACCTCAGCCACTATAAAAATCCCATGGTGACACTTAGATGCCCACTTGGCATTGCTACCCCACCATTCAACCATTATCCTCTTTTCTTCTTCATTTTTTCTAGATGCCACTATCACTTTTAATCCACCATTTTCATGGCTTCTCAAAGCTAAAATAATCCCTAATTTTAACCAAAAATTCCCTTAATATGTTGTGAATTGATCTTCGAAGGGATTGAAGTCCATAAAGCTCAAACAAATTCAATAATATACAAGTGAACATAAAAGGTGCTTAGAAACCAACTCTTTGTGTGTAAGTGTTTCCTCCCTTTTTAATTTATTTCCTAGAGGATTTTACCATTCTAAGAATGCTTATAATCTTGGATTTACATTTGGGTACTTGTGGAATTTTCTATGATTTTTCAAAAGGGAGGAGGCGTGTATAGAGAAGGAAGAAAAGTGAGAAGGAAATAAGGCCATTCACAAGCTTGAAGTGTAGATAAGTCCTCCTCCTTGTTGAAAAGGTAAGTGAATTTAATGTATTGAAGGCATTTTAGGTAGAATTTATGCAGAATGCATGTAGAAATGTTGTATAAAATTTGTGGTTAAGGTGGATTGAGTGTAACACCCACATTTTGAGGCTTCAAGAATAGTGCCATAAGGTTCGAGGAGTGCACCTGGGGTGTTGGGTCACTTGCATGTGGACTGAGGCAATGGCACAGGTCGTGAAACTTTTAAAGGGCCTTAATTTGATGAAATGGGACAAATTTTTAAAATTTAGCAAAACCAACAATTCATTTCAGGCTGTAAGCTACCCATTAGGGCAATAAAAATTTTTCGGGCTGAGGTTAAATTGGGATGTGCCCAAATGGACCCAAAAATAGTAAAGCCTAAAGCTAGAAAATCACATGAAGTCTAATGGTAAAAGAGTTTTTAGAATCAGAGGTCATTTGCAAAATCTCGTAATTTTTTAAGTTGGCATGCAAATCAAGGTAGTTTAAAAACTACCCTATCAGTAGAATTTGGCCACAAAAATTTATGAGTAAGCATAGGGGATTAAAATAGGAATTTTAAAATAAATAGTGTAATTTTTAGAGGTCCGAGTGAATTTTTATGAATTTTTGAAGTTTCCCAAAAAACTAGGATGGTTCAAGAATTTTTGGGACAATTTTGAGGGGTCAAAATGGGGCCTACAGTAATGCCAAGTGACTGAGTAACCATGCCAAGTGGCAAGGAAGCCAAGACAAGTGGATTTCCACTTAGAATATCAAACCCCATTTTTCCCCATTTTCTCCTTTCTACCTAGATTTCCTAACGCCACCCTTTTTATATTTAGGGCATAACTTTCTTCTTCGGTGGCCAAATGAAGTGATTCTGGTGGCTAAAAATTCTTTAGGATGTTAGACACCACTAGGAAAAGAATCAGGCTAAAAGGAGCTATGTTTTGAGAGACAAAAATGAAACAAAGTCACTAGGTCAAAATAGTCCTAAACCATGACACCAAGGTGAGTTTGTGGTTGTATCTCCCTCATTCCTTAGGTTTTTTGGGTGATTTTTTATTCTAAATCATAGCTAAGACATGTATGTATGTGTGTATGAGGGATTAGTGGTCATTAGAGGGCATTTGGAGGCTTAAAAAGAGAGAGGACAATGTTACCATGACTTGCTAGAATTATGCCAGCAGCTTGATCATGTTAAGGAGGGCACCTTCAACGTGTTTTATAAGTGAACTTTCAGCCTTTTATTCATGTATTTGGGTGCCTAGCCTAGTGAACATGGACTTATGAGGGTCGAAATGATGTATATAGAGTTAAATTATTCCTTGGTTAGGTTGATTTCCTTGAGTACTTAGTGGAATTAAACA
>CANXYI011727360.1:0-13963 GCA_948208565.1 Hura crepitans
AAGTGTAGCCATATTAAAGCCTAGGGATATTACACATTAGCTATAACCATAGCTACAACCTCTGTCTCAAGCCTCACCAGCATTCTTGTAGTAGATAGTAGAGCTGATGAGGTATAGCATTACTCCACCACCACCTTTACCTCCAGCTCTAGCTCTAGCTCCTCCATCACATCCATCAGCCACAACAGCATTGTAAAAGACTTATTTGGAAAGGGTTAAAAGATAGGGGCAATGGATTTTCTAGGTGCATAGGAGGATGATGTTATAAGAGTTGAATATTGGTTAAAAAGAATTATGAGGATTCTGGAGCAGTTAGAATACATAGAGGAAGAATGTCTGAAAGTTGCTAGCTCTCTTTTTCAAGAAGAAGTATTCCATTGGTGGGACACAATAAAGAGGAGGAAAGCAATAAAGAACTAACTTGGGAGTATATTTTGAAGGTGTTCCACAAGAGGTATATTCCAGAGTCTTATAAAGAGAAAAGGGGGTAGAAATTCCTAGACCTAAAATAAGGGTAAAGTCAATGTTTGAAAATGAGAAGGACTTCACTCACCTGAGTAGATATACTGAGGAGTTATTGCTTGATGAGGAAAAATAGTATAAGAGGTTCGACAAGGGCTTCAATGTTGAGCTACAGATGTAGATTGCCACCACAAGGATTAGGGATTTTTTAGAGTTGGTAGCTATAGCTTATGACATAGAGGATATGATATCACAAAAGAGGAAGCTATTTTAGAGGAAGAGACCATTTGTAGCTAGTCAGATAAGTTTAGCTCTAAGAGTGGGTAAAAGACCTAGAAAGTTCCACCCTAGTCAATAGTCTCAAAGACAGTAAAGACAACAATCCCAAAGGTAGGCTCCACCTCAAAGATCAAGTTAGGCCATTCCTCTTAAGCCTCAACCATCACAGTAGGCCTCAAGTGCTGACGTGTCCATAACCAGAAGTGTACCTCTAACATGTGGGAGTTACAATAAGAGACACTGGGGGTAATACTAGCCATATAGGAGAGGAGAATGTTTTGTATGTGGAGCCAGAGACCTCTTTCAATAAGAGTGTCCTCAAAGACAACTTAAGGCTACACAGACACAAGAATCAACTATAGTAGTACCCAGTAGAGGATTGAGATAGATGAGGAAGGGATAGTTGAGTACTAAATAGAGGATGAGGTCGCAGGCTAGGGCTCTAGCATGGCAATATGCTATCTATGCTCGGGAGAAAGATGAAGCACCATACATCATTTCTAGTACTTTTTACTTATTTGATGCACTGTGTTAGCATTAATTAATCTTAGTTCTACTCATTCCTATATTTGCACCATGCAAGCATGAGGTAGGGGACTAGAGCCAAAGTCTACAGATTTAGACATCTAAGTGAGCAACCTGATTGGGTAGAGTATGATAGTGAATACAATTTATAGACACTGTCCTTTAATATTTCAAGATCAAGTGTTTCCAACAGATTAAATAGAACTTCCCTTTCATGAGTTTGATGTCATACTAGGTATGGACTAGCTGTCAAAACATAAGGTAGTGATTGACTATGAGAGAAAAAGGTTATTAAGTTTGTAGATAATTGATAGACAAAAGGTAATAGTTATGGGTAGAAGAAATTCCTTATCCAATATATTCTCAGCTATTACAGCTAGGCAACTCATTTGGAAGGGATGTGAAACATTCTTAGCTCATGTGGTAGATACCAGTACCACAACACCTAGCCTTGATCAAATACTAGTGGTATCAGAATTTCCTAATGGATTCCTAGATGAACTACTAGGATTACTACCACATTAAGAGTTGGACTTCAAGATTGAGGTATATCCTAGCACGAACCCAGTATCCATCACACCATATAGGATAGCACTAACAGAATTGAAGGAGTTAAAGGTGTAGTTATAGGAACTATTGGATAAAGGCTTCATTAAGCCTAATATCTTACCTTAGGGAGTACCCATATTATTTGTGAAAAAGAATGACGAGTCGCTTTGATTATGTATTAATTATAGGCAATTGAATCCATTGTCTTGAATTGATGATCTCTTCAATCAATTACAAAGTGCTAGTATCCTTTCCAAGATAGATTTGAGGTTAGGATATCACTAGTTATAGATTAAGGAGAGCGACATCCCTAAAACTGCCTTCAGGACTTGGTATAGGCACTATGTATTCCTTGTGATGCCATTTGGGCTTACTAATGCCCTTACAGCCTTTACAAACCTGATGATTTGGATCTTCAAACCTTATTTAGATTAGTTTGTTGTGGTGTTCATAGATGATATCTTGGTGTATTCCAGGACTCGAGAGGAACATGAGCAGCACCTCAAAAGTGTGTTACAAACCTTGAAAGAGAGGTAGTTGTATGCTAAACTGAGTAAATGTGAGTTCTAGTCAGAAAAAGTATCTTTTCTAGGTCACATTGGCTCAGCTAAGGGTATTAGAGTGGACCTGAGTAAAGTTAAAGTTGTACTAGAATAGAATCCTCCTAGGAACATGATAAAGATTCGGAGCTTCCTAGGATTGGTAGTATATTATCAAAAGTTTATGAAGGGTTTCTCGATGATTGTAGCTCTATTTATATAACTGATAAGAAAAAGATGTGAGTTTTGAATGGGATGATAAATGTCAAGCTAGTTTTGACATATTAAAAAGAATATTGATAGAGGCTCCTATTCTTACTTAACTAAAACAAGGAAAGGAGTTTGTGATATATAGTGATGCCTCACATAATGGACTTGGTTGTGTTTTGATGTAAGAAGGCAAGGTGATTGCATATGCCTTTAAGCAATTGAAGCCTCATGAGAAGAATTACCCCACACATGATCTAAAATTGGCTACTATTGTATTTGCATTGAAGGTATGGAGACATTACTTGTACAGAGAAAAGTGGTACATTTATACTAACCATAAAAGTTCGAAGTACTTGCCCATATAGAAGGAATTGAATCTCTAGCAACAATGATGCATGGAGTTAATCAACGATTATCATTGTTTGATTAACTACCATCCATGAATGGTGAATATGGTTACAGATGCTTTAAGCAAGAAACTCATTGCCACTCTAAAGCTTATGTATGCTAAAATGGAGTACACAGTAGAAAATGCCCTTTGGCTGAAATGCAAATTAAACTCGACTTTAAGCAGCAGATAAAGGACGCCCAGTTGAGAGATAAATAGATAGTGTAAACCAAAAGTAAAGTAAAAGAGGGGAAGGCAACAAGGTTTGAACTAGGTAATAATGAAAGCTTGTACTATCAAAATAGGCTGTGTGTACTAAAAGAGGATGGATTGACAATATAGATCTTAAAGGAGGCTTATGAAGCTCCATACTCTATGCACCAAGGAAGTGCAAAGATGTATCTTGATTTGAAACCCCACTACTAGTGGCCAGGAATGAAGTGAGAAGTAGCTGAATATATAGCTTAGTGCTTGACTTGCTAGTAAGTGAAAGCTGAACACCAAGTTCCCTCTAGATAGTTATAGCTGATAGCAATCTGAGAGTGAAAATGGGAAAAGATCATCATGGACTTTGTAATGGGGTTGCCACTGACTAGAAGTAAATGTGATGTTGTATGGGTGATAGTGGACAAATTAATAAAGACAAATCACTTTGTAATGCCCGTGCACTAGGGCTTCGAGAATAGTGCTCAAGGCCCAAAAAAGAGTACCCAGTGTGCTAGGTAAGGCATGCATCCCAATAAACTTTAAAGGCTTGAAAAAGGGTGAAAATAACCTTAATAAAAATTTTAGCAAAACCAATAAATTATTTCAGGCCGTACGCTAGAGGGTTATAGACTTAGATTGACTTGGGCCGACATTGAACTAGGCTATGCATGGACGGACCTGATAAAAACTTAAAAATTGCACTGAGTCTAATGGTGAAGGAATTTTTGGAATCGGAGGTTGTTTGCAAATTCTCGTGATTTTTGAGGTTGGAATGCAAATCGAGACAACTTGAAAACTATCCTATCGAAGGAATTAGGCCACAAAAAGTTACAAGAATGCTATTGGGATTAAAAAAATGAATTTTAAAAAAACAACATAATTTTTCAATATCATTTGGAATTTTTTAGGTTTTTAACAAAACTGCAATTTTCCCAAAATTTTGCTAGCATTGTTCCTGAAGGAATATGGCCATGAAATTTGGCATACCTCTAATTAAATGCATTTGAGGATTTTAGAAACAAACGTAACAATTTTTGGAGGTTAGAGCGGCCATATAAAAATTCTCAAAGTTCTGCTGCGGAAAGCTCAATTTTTAATTTGGGTACTTCCTGAAGGAATTTCATCATAAAATATTACGGCCATTGAATTGGGATGAAGTGATGATTTTAGAAATAAACGGTGCATTTTTTTGTTAATGGCGTGAATTTAAAAAAAAAATCCATGAAGTTCACAGCCCTTATGTTAGGGAATTCAAATCTCAGGGTGTTTGAGAACATTGTAATGTGAACAAGGGTCCTTTGATCCTATTCAACAAATGTGCCATGTGGCTACAACTTCTAAAAGCCATTCGATAGCTAAAATTCCACCAAAACAAACTTAATTTATTTCCTCTCCTTCTCTTTCCTCACCTCCTCCACCATTTTCATTTTGTTGGTCACGTCCTCTTCTTTGCACCCATGTTCCAACATCTTAATTCTATACCACCATCTAAATATCACCTAAAGACAACACTCTAAGTAAAGAACTAAAAATTAAAGATGGAAGAATCCATAAGAATCTAGGGAAGTGTAAGGGAAGCTAATAAGGGAGGAATGGTTTAGAGGTAAGCACAACCCTCCTTGTTTTCTTTTCTGGATTTAATTGTTTTAGATGGCTCATAACTATTCTAACTTTGGAAATTTACATGTGGGAGAGCGAGGAACTTCACATGTTGCAAGGATAGTCTTGCATAGTGCATGGAGGATGGCATACATGAAAAGAACTCCCTTAGAGGGGACAAGATGGTAGCTAGAGAGAAGTTTAAAGGCTCTAAATTTTAGTAAGAAGGAAGAATAAAAAGGAGAGGAGGAAAGTGTAAAAACTGCCAGAGGTTAGTGGATTTAATGAAATTATAAGTATGCCTTTCTTTTCCCCATTTATCTTACTGATTTGCATGAAATTGGTGTGCTTGAAATGAATTTTTCCTTTAGTGCCGTGATTGTATGGCTATTGAATTTTTTCAAATGCTTTGGTCCTTATTTATGTTAGTATGGCGTGAATTGTGGTGATGTTTTGGTACTTTTTTGTGTTAGTGGCATGAATTATGGGTGGACAATTAAGTTGCAATAGTGCCTATGAGGGGATGCTTGGTGGCGTGAAATCTTGGCTGAATTTTTAGAACAAAGGAAATGTGAATTTGGTGTGTGGTAAATGGTTATACACAAATTCTTGGCATGTACCATGGTATTCAAGTAAATAGAAGGAAAGAGTTAAAGCATACTTGTGAGTTGTATTATCTTGGCTAAGAGCCAAGCTTAGGGCTAGTTAGGATAAATGCATGGAAAGGGAATAATAATAATAATAGGAGAGGGATACTTTTAAGTTAAGATATTTACATCTCTTTACCAATATTAGACTGAATGGTGTATAAGAAAATTTAAGTGTAAGGTCTATGGATGGCCATAGATTAGGATAGCGAATGAGGGTGGTGTATAATAGGATTGTAGGTAGTGAAATTAAGAAAGGTAATACATGCTTATAGGTGTTGAGTATTGCTAGAAAATAGGGAGGTCAAGGCTTGTGATAAGTATATATACAGTTTCTAAGTAACCATATGTAGTCCCCATGCAGAAATAAATAACATATGGTATTTGAGGTTTGCAATTTACAAGACATGTATATCCTTAGTTGCAACATAAAGGTGGCCATGAGGTGGTAAATCAATTTAGCTATACATGATTTATATATTTAACCTTACTTGGGACAGAAAAGTTGACATTTGCATTAATTAAAAAGACATATAGTATACATGTAAATGTTACTACATGGGAATAATGGCATTAAACAAGTTTAATTCTACATTGTTAAGGGTATAAATAATCTACCTAAGAGAATAATGAAATTAAAATAATGGGGTGACTTAAGTATGGAGATGAAATTATATGATCTATCAAGTAGGAGGAAATTAAAAATATATAGATTACTTTTAAATAGTTATTGCTTGTACACTGGGGTAAATAATTTATACCAAGGGAGCATAGCAACCCATAAGAAATGGATACCTTGGGTAATAAAAATAAATGAGCTGAGAGGGTTTTTTATGGACATAAGTATGCAAGCCAACACTAATGCATGAGGATAACATACTTAAAAGAGTTTTAAATTTTATATTATGAATGTAATAAAACAACTTGCTTGTGAAGGTAATATGGCATGTAAATAGATAGATAATAGGAAAGAAAATATTGGTCATAATTAAAGGAAGGGAAAATATATTGAATGCCTTAAAAAAGGAAATTAAAAATGTAGCCTAAAGATGTGCGTCAAAATGGCATAAATTAGTGCCAACATTATAAGCCCTTTTGTAAATAAATTTACATGATATGTAAAGCTCCTTTAAGATCTAGTAGAGATTATAATTTAATATAAACCTGAGGCTATAATGGTGATAGAAAGAATATTGGCTTCGAGCCTATGATAAGATGAAATTGGGACATTCGAGTCTATGAGGGCTAATTGTTAATATGGCACAAAGTAGGAAATGATGCCTAGAATATAATAGCTATAAGCCTATGAACATAATAAGAACATTAATAGCCATGGGCCTATGATAGTGATCAGTGCCTGAGATATGACCTATAACCATCCTAAGAAAAGGACTATTCTAAACTTAATTAAAACATTGCTAATAAAGTTGATACTTAAGAAGCTATAATATTAAATAAATAGCCTTAAACATTTTTATGAATTAAATCTAAGTTAGGCTTATAAAAATGGACTTAAAATTATTTAACAAGATGCAAATATGACTTGTAATTGCCTATGTCAATTTTCAACTGCCAAAATAAATTTGTATATGCCTATTAACAACTTGTAAACATTATTAAATAATGATTGGTAATAGAGTGAATGAGAAATTTAGATAGCTGGCTTGTAACTATCTAGCCTAAGAATGGACTATCGAATAAAAATTAACAACTGTCGATTTTTGAGTTAAGAATATTGTATAAAGCTGATAAGTAAAGTAATGGACATGGAATGTAGTTAAATGGCCCATTAGTAGAAACCCATTAGATGGGTTGACTGGTCAATTTAGGGTTTTGTAGTTGCTAGTTATCTGGTGACTGGAGAGGTCTATGGACTGATTTATATCATGTCACCTAGTCTTTGAGATGAATTGTTAGTGGCTGGACAGCTCTATAAACTGATTTTCATCATGTCACCTAGACTTTGAGATTATTTGATTGCTGGAGAGGTCTCCTAACTAAACTCCATAATTTCACCCAGTTATACATTATTATTTGTAGCTGGGGAGGCCCATAGGCTAATCTCTATTATGTCACATAATACTCGTGTCTTGAGAGGCTATGACTAATCTCTATTATGGCACTCCGACAGGAGTAGCGACATAGGTCCAAAATGAGGACCACTACATTAGTTATTCCCACTAGATCCAGTGTAGTCTACCTAGTGGGGCCTAAGTTTAAACTTATATATTATTCCTTTTAATTGATTAACTAGCTAAACGAATATGATGTTTGTAATATAATCAAAGGAAATATGAGTGAGCCAGTAAAAATAATTAATTGAGATTAATACAAAAACATGCCTATGAGTGTTTAGGGAATATAGCACAAGTAAAGTATATAAGGTGGGTATAATGTTAGTAAAAGCTGTGTCTCTATTAACCTTAACATCAGGGGTTAACTATCTATACAAACCACTTGATTAAATTAGTGCAATAACCTAAATGTAGTTTTTTTATTAAAGTATTCTAATAGTATATAATTTAATGCAAAGGAAGATATATTTTATTTGACCTTTATATGTATGAATCTATAAAATAGACATATTAAACTAATTGTGTGTAACAGGTGAGATATACTTTTAATTTATTAAATTCACCACTGAGTTTCATACTTAGACTACCAATGTTTTGGTGCACAGGTAAATAGGAATAGTAGGATAGCCTTAAGATAGGTGCAATGTAATAGCAGAATCAATAAGGGAGATGATTTTATTTGATTTACTCTTTGTAATGGCACTCATGTAATAGCTATAGGTTATGTGTCCAACATGCTTAGGAGCTGTTGTGGTTTTGTAACCTATTTAAATTATAAATTTGTATGAATAGCCTTTGCATAAATGAATAAAAACTTTATGTGATCAGTTGACTTAGATTTTATATTAAAACTGAATGTGGGTCCTGAGGCCCATGGGATGTTAATATATGAAGGATGAATAGGATTGAGTTAAGATTGTAAGTGCACCTATTATCAGGGTTCTTCAGGGATACAATAAGGGTGTTACATTTAGTGGTATCAGAATATAGGTTACTTGGTCCTTGGAATATTACATAAGTGCCTCTATCTATGATTAATTCTTATAGAACTGCTACACTGCAACATGGTTGACAAGTGACTAATTTATCCGTAATGATTACACTAAATGGGTAAAGCCAACTGGAACAAAGGAAGTTAATAATAAGTCATACCCTACTACTAATGAAAGGACTAATAAGTTGGATGTTGTTGTAAGCTAATCACCCACTTAAGCCTAGTTATAATAATTCAGTCAAATAATACTAGTATTATCACTACAAGTTAAGGGAATTATTAAGGTAGGCAACAAAGTTAGGGTAGATGTTTATGCTTAAGAAAGGAAGTGCAAAAAATTAGTAAATCCTTTATAAAGAAAAAGCAAAGTATATTGGGTCATCCTAGTTCAGGCCTTAATATTAGGAGAAAATAGGGAGGTTTAGATACAAATGGGCATCAAAACATAAATCTAGCCCTACTAATTATCTATGTTACAATGGCATTACCAGATGATGTAGAGGAATAAGCTAAGGAGAAATCCATTTAACCATAGCCTCTTAACTAGATCTGAGGTAGAATTGGAATTCACTGGGTAATGAATTGGTGAAACACATCAAGAAGAATATGCTTCAAAAGTAATATTGGCATGTCATGCTTGATTGATGTAGCAAATTAGAAAAAAATAGAATGGAGATGGTATATACCTCTGTGTTCGAATAATATTAATCCATCATAAGAACTTGAAACCTAAATGTGCAAGGCTAACCATGTGAAATTAAGAATGATACTAATTCAACTGTGGTCATATAAGGGAAGTATATGTACCTTGTCAGTTAGTAAGCTATACACAGCTAAATTATTAGCCTCATTGGGAATTACTAAACCCAGCTATATGTGTATGCACTTCGAAGAATATTAAAGGACATTTATATTGTATAATTAGGAAGTTGAATAAGAGACACTAAAAATATTTAATAAGATTAGTACAAATGAATGTCCCAATAGAGAAGCACATGAGTAAAACTCAATATAGATAAATAAGGAAAAATACAAATAAATAAATAAATAAATAAAAGAGTGGAATTAATTTGGTTACTACTAAGCTCCCTATAGGTATAGGCCATTTTCTGTTCTTTGCCTGTATTTATTACTAGGCTCGAGCATTGCATTTCGACATGGATTGCATATTGGCATAATATTCATTCATTTTAGCATATGTATTACATGGTTGCACATGGCACATTGGTAGCCTAGTTGTAAGGGGACTTGGTAGGAGTTAAATGTCAAACCATAAATAAATAAGGAAGTAAATACTAAGAAAAGGGGAAAAAGAATGAATAAATTAATATGATAAAATAAAATATTATGGAAAAAATAATAATAATATAATTACCATTTTACCCCTAATAGGGGAATGTCATAAAATTTCACCTAAATAGTGATGAGTACCTAAAGTATGATAATGGGTTGTGAGCACCTGTTAAAAAGGGCTTAAGATAGTGACTGTAAAAGAGACATTAGTAATTTCTGATACTAGACATCTAAGTCATGTAAGGGAATACTGAGGCTTGAAGCCATATTATTAATGCTAGATATAAGACAAAGTGACCCCAATGTATGTATATATGATTGAATATCCAATTTGTTAATGAGTAAAGTTGAAGTATTAGATGCTTTTGAGATTGTGATGTTCTGTATGTAATAAGAGATAGATGCAAGAAGGCTTAATACGAGCATGTACAAGGTGAACAAAATGACATGATGTATCATGAGTAAATGGAGTTAACAATAGTTGCTATGAAAAGCGATATGCATGTATAAGGAAGAAGTAGAATGACAATTTCAATAGAGTTTGTTCGTGACTTAAAACTATTGATATATTGCCAGATGATCATAATCATACTGATTTATGGCATAGTGATTGCTTTCGAAACAGTAAGTTACTAGACACTACAAAGAAATAAGGATTACATAAGGACCTAAAAAGTAAATAGAAGCTCGATGTGGCATCAAAAACTGAACCAAGCAATTTTGAGGATGAAATTTTCTAAGAGGGGAAGATTTGTAACACCCATGCACTAGGGCTTTGAGAATAGTGCCCGAGACCTAAAAAGGGCACCCAGTGTGTCGGGTCACTAGTACGAATCCTGAGGTAGGGCATGTATCCCAATAAACTTCAAAGGCTTGAAAAAAGGTGAAAATGACCTCAATAAAAATTTTAGCAAAACTAATAAATTAATTCAGGCTATATGCTAATAGGTCATGGGCTCAGATGGAGTTGAGTCAGCATTGACCTAGGATATGCCTAGATAGACCCAAAAATAATGGACCCTAAAGCTTAAAAATCACACTGAGTCCAATGGTGAAGGAATTTTTGGAATCAGAGGTCGTTTGCAAATTCTTGTGATTTTTAAGCTTGGCATGCAAACTGAGGTAGTATGAAAACTATCCTATCAAAGGAATTAGGCCCTAAAAGTTTATGAGAATACAATTAGGATTAAATAAGGAATTTTAAAACAAATAGCATAATTTTTTGACATCGTTTGGGATTTTTTAGGTTTTCAGCAAATTGCAATTTTTCCAAAATGTTGCTAGCCTAGTTCTTGAAGGAATTTGGTTGTTAAATTTGGCATGCCTTTAATTGAATGTATTTAAGAATTTTAGAAACAAACATGAAAATTTTTGGAGGTTTGAGTAGTCATATAAAAATTCTTGAAGTTTTACTATGAAATGCTCGATTTTTAATTCAGGTCCTAAACGAATTTTATCACAAAATTTTGTAGGCATAAAATTGGGGCTAAATGATGATTTAAGGAATAAACAGTTCATTTTTTTTGATAACCATGTGAATTTTAAAAGTCCTCAAAGTTAGCAGCCCCTATGTTCAGGAATTCAAATCTCGGGGTGTTCCGGAACCCTGTAATGCAAATCGAGGGTCCCCTGATCCTATTCAGCAACTGTGCAATATGACTATAGCTTCTGAAAGCCATTTGGCCACTAAAATTCCACTAAAACAAACTTAATTTATTTCTTCTCCTTTTTCATCACCTTCTCCACTATTTTCATTTTACTGGTCACGTCCTCCTCCTTGCATGCCTGTTCTAGCAACTCAATTTTTTACCTCAATATGAATATCACCTAAAGACAACCATCTAAGTAGAGAACTAAAAATTGAAGATGGAGGAATCCACAGAAAGCTAGGAAAGTGTAAGGCAAGCTAACAAAGGAGGAATGGTTAAGAGGTAAGCATAGCCCTCTTTATTTTCTTTTATAGATTTAATTGGTTTGGATGGCTCATAACTCTTCTAACTCTAGAAATTTACATGTGAGAGAGGGAGTAACTTCACATGTTGTAAGGATAGTCTTGCATGGGGCATAGAGGGTGGCATACATGAAAGGAACTCCCTTAGAGGAGATGTGATGGTGGCCGAAGAGAAGTTTAAAGGCTTTGAATTTTAGCAAGAAGCAAGAGTAAAAGGGAGAGGAGGAAAGTGTAAAAATTGCTAGAGGTTAGTGGATTTAATAAAATTATAAGTATGCCTTTCTCTTCTCCTTTTATCTTGTTGATTTGTATGAAATTGGTTTGCTTGAAATGAATTTTTCCTTTAGTGCCCTAATTGTGTGGTTATTGAATTTTTTTGAATTCTTTGGTCCTCATTAATGTTAGTATGGCATGAATCATGGTGATGTTTTGGTCCTCTTTTATGTTAGTGGCGTGAATTATGGGTGAACAATTAAGTTGCAATAGTGCTTGTCAAGGGATACTTGGTGGCGTGTAATCTTGGCTGAATTTTTAGAACAAAGAAAATGTAAATTTTGTGTGGTAAATGGTTACACACAAATGCTTGGCATGTACCATGATGCTCAAGTAAATGGAAGGAAAGAGTTAAAGCATACTTGTAAGTTACATTATCTTGGTCGAGAGCCAAGCTTGGGGTAGGTTAGGATAAATGCTTCGAAAGGGAATAATAATAATAGGAGAGGGTTACTTTTAAGTGAAGATATGTTTGCCTTTTTACAAATATTAGACATAATAGTGTATAAGAAAATTTATGTGTAGGGTGCATAGGTGGCCATAGATTGGGATATCAAATAAGGGTGGTGTATAATGGGATTGTAGGTAGTGAAATTAAAAAAGGTAATACATGCTTATAAGTGTTGAGTACGGCTAGAAAATAGGGAGGTCAAGGCTTGTGATAAGTATATATATAGTTTCGAAGTAACCATATGTAGTCCCCATGCAGAAATAAATAACATGTGGGATTTAAGGTTGGCAATTTATGAGACATGTATATCCTTAGTTGCTACATGAAAGTGGCCAAGAGGTGGTAAATCAATTTAGCTATGCATGATTTATATATTTAACCTTACTTAGGATAGAAAAGTTGACATTTGCACTTATTAAAAAGAAATATAGTATATATATATAAATATTAGGACATAGGAATAATGGCATTAAACAAGTTTAATTCTACATTGTTAAGGGTATAAATAATCTACCTAAGAGAATAATGGAATTAAAATAATGGGGTGACTTAAGTATGGAGATGAAATGATATGACATGTCAAGTAAGAGGAAATTGAAAATATGTAGATTGCTTTTAAATAGTTATTGCTTCTAAATAATTTCTTGTATGCTAAGGTAAATAATTTATGCTAAGGAAGCATAGCAACCCATAAGAAATGGATACCTTAGGTAATAAAAATAAATGAGCCAAAAGGGTTTTTTTATGGAAATAAGTATGTAAGCCAACACTAATGCTTGAGGATAACATACTTAAAATGGTTTTAAATTTTATATTATGAATGTAATAAAACAACTTACTTGTGAAAGTAAAATGGCATGTAAATAGATAGATAATAGGAAAGAAAATAATGGTCATAATTAAAGGAAAGGAAAATGTATTGAATACTTTAAAAAGGAAATAAAAAATGTAGCCTAAAGCTGTGAGTCAAAATGGCACAAATTAGTGCCTACATTATAAGCCCTTTTGTAATTAAATTTACATGATATGTAAAGCCCCTTCAAGATCTAGTAGAGACTATAATTTGATATGAACTTGAGCCTATAATAGTGATAGAAAGAATATTGGCTTCGGGCCTATGATCAGATGAAATTAGGACATTTAAGCCTATGAGGGTTAACCATTAATATGGCACAAAGCAGGAAAAGATGCCTAGAATATAATGGCTATAGGCCTATGAACTTAATAGGAATAGTAATGGCCATAGGCCTATGATATTAATCAGTACCTGAGACATGACCTATAACTGTCTTAAGAAAAGGACTATTCTAAACTTAATTAAAACATTGCTAATAAAGTTGATACATAAGAAGCTATAATATTCAATATATAGCTCTAAAAATATTTATGAATTAAATTTAAGTTAGGCTTATAAAAATGGACTTAAAATTGTTCGACAAGAGCTAAATATGACCTGTAACTATCTAGGTCAATTTTCAACTGCCAAAATAAATTTATATCTATCTGTTAACCACTTTTAGA
>CANXYI011727499.1:0-10663 GCA_948208565.1 Hura crepitans
AGATAATTTTAGTCACGTTGCTTAAATAAGAATTATTAATATATTATTTATGATTAATAAAATAATAAGGGATGATAAATATGTGTTGTGTAAGTTAAAAGGTGGTCATGTATATTAAGAGTGCACGATGTGTGGGAGTGATCATTTTTTTATATAAAAGTATGGCATGTTATAGTTGAATGCACTTGAATGTTTTAGACGTGAGAATGCAATTAAATGTGATAATAATGATGACATGGAAAAATGGAAATGACAATAACAACTATGCAAAATTATTGATGTGAATGGAATGGACAATTTTCATAGGGATGGCTTGAGAATCGAAATTATGAAGTTGGTCAAATGAGTAGTATTTTGCTCATAATGTGACCTATAACTGGGAAAGGTGTGTAAGTGCACAAGTACCCATAACTGTAATGCATAAATGTTGTCATAACAATAGAAATGACCTATAACTATGTAAGGTAATTAGTAAATAAGATTTGGCTAATATCAGTTAGACACCTACTGGATAGGTTGACCAGTCAACTAATGCATAGTAGCTGCTAGAGACTTTTCTCCTTCGGGGCTATTACTTTAATGATTATGAAGGTAGGTGCAGCCATTGATGTTATGGTGTTGCCCACTTCACTATGTTAGTGTAGCCATAGCAGTTCTGATATTAGACCACTGCACTAGGCGGGTACAGCCACCAATGTCTTAAGATAAGCCACTGCACTATGCTAGTGCAGCAGTCGAGGTCCAGTTCTGAGCCACTACACTATGTAGGGTAGGTGCAGCTATTGAGGTCTTGAGATAGGCCATTGCACTATGCTGGTTCAGCAGTTGAGGTCTCAAATATAGACTACTACATAGCTTAAATTTCCCTTTCTATCGAGTGCCTTTAAGTGTAGTCTATCCAGTATAGGCCTAAAATAGAATGACATAAATGAATATGAATAATAATGATTATGATGAACTTATAACATACTTGGCATATTTTAAAAGTATAATATTGTAACTGGGTGAATTTATTTATACTATAAGATACACTAGTCAATAAATAATAAGACTATTAATGAAATAATAGAATTA
Source organism: Hura crepitans (assembly GCA_948208565.1). NCBI lineage: Eukaryota > Viridiplantae > Streptophyta > Magnoliopsida > Malpighiales > Euphorbiaceae > Hura > Hura crepitans. The sequence goes on from CANXYI011727499.1 coordinate 1,075, forward strand.
CATACAACGGAGTCTGCATACTCACATGATTATATTGTAATATGTTAGTATAAGAAATGTTTTAATGATCAAATAAGGAATATTATGTGACTAACTCGTATACAAAATAAAAGTTATTTAATCTCAATCAAGTGATTAGAATTATGGTGACAAGAGTAAAACATTAAAGGAAATCAATGTGGTAAATTAAGATGATTATGCAAGAAATGCAAAAGCAAAAGAACCAAACTATGAAGTTAAATAAATAACATATTATTTTCATAGTGTAAGGTAAATTAATGTAAGAAATGATCATATCATAATATGTCAGTTTGTGAATGTAGTACAAATGTAAAGAGAAAATGATGTTTATTCAGACAAGAATATTATTAACTAAAGTAAGCTGACTGAATATGAAATACTAATTACTAAGAAAACTATGAACTCAATTTATATTGTTAATTAGAGAAGGGAAAATTTTATTTATACTATATGGATATATGTTTGAATTACTGAGTATATATGAAACTTGATAACTTATAAGTATTATATGCTATGACATAAAAATGTTAAAAATTGTTTAGTTATCATATTTTTGATACATGTTTGTCTGCTTGCATGTTATAGATATATTTAATTAAATACACCACTAAGCATCATTACTCAATGTACTAGCTTTTTCTAGCATGTAAGTAGTAGACAAAAGTATAAGTTGCTGTCTCAAGCAAAGCAGGGCAGGTTAATGAGTTTGAATTTGGCAACACATATACACAGGTGAGTAATGTTATTAGATTGGGACTCATGTATAAGTTAAATAGTGGGCCCTAGATTATATGTTAATAAATAGGTGTTAAAAATTAATAATGGTAAGTTAAATAAGTTAGTGTGATATCTTTCATCCAGATTTAGTAATTGGATCAGGTGAGAGATATTACTTATGGGATCCTATATCTAAACCGGTTATTGGTTAGGCATTAGGGCATTATAGTAGGACTCCATAAGTGAAAGTAAGCTCATGGAACTGAATTTAATTAAAGACACTGAGGAAAAGGTCAGATTTGTTAGGGAAAGTTTAAAGGCAACCACATAATAATAGAAATCATATGCTAAACTAAAAAAAGGATATTGAGTATGCAATCAGAGAAAAAGTGTTCTTGAAGGTATTTCTATGGAGAAAGATGCTTTGGTTTGGTAAGAAAGGGAAATTGAGCCCAAGATTTATTGGTCCATAGGAGATCACAAAATGCATAGGACCTATGGCCTACTAGCTAGCTTTACCATTGGAATTGTAGCAGATCCATGACGTACTCCATATCTCAATACTAAGGAGATATGGATCTGACACTACACATTTGATTTCAGCAGAGGAAATCCAAGTACAACCATATTTGACTTATGAGGAAGAGCTAGGGTAGATACTAGCTAGAGAAGTCAAAAAATTAAGGAACAAATCCATAATGCTAGTGGAAGTATTATAGAGTCACCATAAGACTGATAAAGCTACCTTAGAAAATGAGGAGTAGATGAAAGCTTAGTATTTGCACCTATTCTCACCAGGAAATTTCAAAGGTGAAATTTCTTAAAAAGGGAAAGATTGTAATACCCGAGAATCTCAGTTTCATGAACAGTGCTTTAGAGACATGAATAGTGACTTTCGAAAGCTAAGGCACCTTAAGGTGGCTAAAAGGGAAGTGCTAGTCACAAAACATTGATTGGCCAAAAAATGATTAAAATGAAATAATTAAAACTTTTAGCATAACCAATATATAATTTTAGGTCGAGAATAAGTTAATAGTGCTTTAGTTGGCATTATGCTAAGAGATTCTTGGGATTTGTCTTGATGGACTTGAAAATGGCATACCATAAAGGTTAAAAATTCTAAACAACCTAATAGTGAAGGAATTTTGATTTTCTAAGATTGTTTAATATTTATTTCGAATTTCTTTACTATGTAAGTGAATAGTAACCCTAGTTTCCTTTAGAGTTTTTACCAGAGATTTTATGAGGACCTCAAGTAGTACTATCTAGATTTTTGGTACTAAAAGTATGAATTTTGGAGGCCTAAAGCGATTATTTTGAATTTTTAAAGCTTAGAATGAAAATGATTAAAATGGACCATCAGATCAACACAAGGTCCGATTTAGGCAATTCTAGTTTTTAAAATTTTAAAATGGGATGGCACATGTGGGGGTGTCACATGTGCTAAGCCTTTCAACTTCCTCTTTTCCCCCACTTTGGCCGATGCTAGCCCAAGCCCTTCTCCCTCTCTTTTTTTATTCTTTTCTCATGTAATTCTATGCCAAATCCACCAAGTTTTACATCAATCTTTTCCTCCATAATCTCTTGAAGCTTCTTCCATTAACAAAATTTGAAGAAAGTGCCTAGATTTAGAGTTACAAGCACTTGTAAAATAGTGCCTAAAATGAGTAAAAGTGCTTCTTTTATAATTTTAATTTTTTGTTTAAGTAGTCCTAAGCAAGCTATGAATAACTATACAAATAGTTTTTGATTTAGAGTTATGTAGGAATTTTTAAAATTTTTCAAAACCCTAAATGGTGTATATTTGTAGGAAACAAGAGAGACCTTGAGGTGGAGAAGCCAAATAAGCCTTAAAGTGGTGGATTATGCTATTATGACACCCTAGGTATGTGAATTTAATGTAATATAGGTTGTTGATTGCGTTAGTGTTCATGTGTGCATGTGGTAGTGTTTATAGAAATGGTGTGTTTTATGTATATATGTGTAATTGCAAGGAATGAATATGTAAGAGTGATGAGTGAGCAATGAAATGCATCAATGTATAGAGATTGCATGAAAAAGGCAAGTGATGGTATATGTGAGTGTATAGCTAAATGGTGTGTCAAAAGGTTATGTGTATACATGTGCAGTTAACATGTAATGTTAAGCTAATTAGGCTAGAAAATGAGTACAAACTATATGTATAAAGTAGAATTAATAAGAAATAAATATTAGATACTTGGGCTTAGAATGGCCTTGAGTTGTGTGATGGTTATATGACATGTGTGTATATGTATGTGGTACTAGTTAATGGCAATTAACATAATTAATGCTTGTAGTTATGTAATTAAGATAATTATTTAGTGTAATGTGATTGAATGAAATGCTAAATGGTAATGGTAATGAAACATTAAATTTATATAAGTGGACTTGATGTAACTTAGCTTGAATGTATGGGGAACAAATGCTTGAAATAATGAGACTATGAGAATGGACTAAATAAATAGTACAATAAGGGTAATGTGTCTTGAATATTGGTTATGTTATAATAGAAATGTGCATGTAAATAGTATGATGATAAGTAATTGGTATAAACACATGTTAAGTGACTTATAATGAGCAATATAAAAAGGTAACTAGAGCTGGCCCATATCAGTTAGACAACCACTAGATAGGTTAATCAATTAACTAGGGAGTTAACAGGTGCTAGGAGTTTTAGTCTATATAGGCCTTTACCTATGTGTATGATATGGCGAGTTCAGCTATTGAGGTTTTGCTAGAGAGCCCTACACCCTTGGGTTTTAGGAGGTTTGCATAGATTGATCTCTACTATCAGGTTGAGTTGGGTAGGTGTAGCTACTTAGGTCAAAAATGTGAGCCACTACATAACTTGGATCTCGTTATCTAGTGTCTTGAAATCTAATCTCTCCTATATAGGCCTAATTAAAATAAAAAGGCATAAAGACATAATAAGACAGGTAACTATACATTCTTAATTAGAACAAGGAGCATATAATATGATGTGTAATTAAGTTGGGTAATGGCATGTTAGTGAACTAGATTTAAAATGACTTAGTTCATATATAATTAAGAATATATGTACTAGATATGCTTATTGCATTACATGTGTTGCATGTCTGCATGATATAATTTATATTACATTAAATACACCATTGAGTATTTACATAGTGTATCAATGTTTTGACACATAGATAAAAGCTAGGTTGTTAGGTCTGTAGAAGTTAAATGAATATGAAGCAGAGTAGATTCAAGATGAGTGACCTTTGGGAAGTAGCATCTCTTGTCTAGTCCTATTAGGGATCATCTAAGGTCTGTTACACTTCGAGCTACTATTTAGGCCTTCGGGCTATTTTTGAGCCTAGGGGCTATGATTTAGACCTTTGGGCTAATATTTAACCTTCGAGCACTATGTTGACCCGTTATCTAGTTTGGTTTTTATCTAAGAAGTATGGGCACATAAATCAAATTTGGAACTAAAAAGGCTATATGTTGCATATGTATTACATCTTAGAACATTTATTTGATTTATTACTATGCCAATAGCTATGATATGCTAAATTTAGGTTTCTATGTTTATGTGATTAAAGGTAATTTGTTTATACAATGATATATACTATGCTTATATAGTATGTATGCCCTCTTATAAAAGATGTATGTTAATTACATGATCATATGTTATTATACAATATAGTGTGTTAAATTCACCACTAAGCTATTGCTTAGTGCATCATGTTTAGGTTTGAAATGCATAAGTCAAAGAAACAAATATTAGAGTCAGAGCCTCATTTATCATAAGATTGAGCAAGAATGGCTTTTAGGTATTTTGCTTATTCTTTTTTGTAGTAATGTGATATACATATTTTAGATTTAGGTACTCTTATGCAATTGATGTAGGATTGGGCCTAATTTGTACTATTACTATTTTTGTAACTCTTTGAAAGAACAGATATGAAAACTCTATCTAAAGTTTAAGTTCTACTATATGACTTGTATAATATCTCTTCCTGTTGCATGCTTGAAGACTATTGCCTTGAGATTGATGTTAGAAGGTCAAATGGACCTGATGATGATGAGATTGAGTTATGATTATATTAAAGTGCTATTTTCTATAGGTTACTATTTGGGAAAGTGTCCTAATACAACTGTTATACTGCTAAAATTTTGACACAATAACCCCTATAGTATACCTTTGAAATGAATTTTTTATTCATATTTTTACCACCTTATTTATATAAAGATTACTTTATCAAGAAAATAAAGTTCTATATTTTTATGGGTTTTGTATAAGAGTGAATTGGATATAAGTAACCATGCCGCTCATTATTCTTGTTTGACATTTGCATTGGGTAATAAGCATCATATGTAGTGGTATCAGGCTTTGATTTAGGTGTTCCTCAATATATATGGGTTATATAAGAGTGCCTTAAGATTTAGAATGTCTACATCACATTGTTATGCACATAAGGCTTATAATTTGTTTTTCTTTTTCCTATAGATTTGACCATGAGTCCAAATACATTGCAAAACAATAAGGAGGTTGATGATTATACTCTAATTTTTGAGGGGCAAGCTAGTGCTAGGCTGAAGCAGGTTCTATAAGTGTGGCTGGGCGAGTAGCATATGGACCTTAAGATTAGCCTCCATGGTTAAAAGTGATGCTAGAGTCAATCAGACAAATGATTGCTACTACTATTATTGCTACTATATAACCTGCTCCATAACATCTATTAGTATTGCAAAAGCCCTAACTTATCCAAAGGACATATTTAGAGAGATTATTGAAGAATAGGGTTGAGTTCATTAAGGGAGAGAGTAAGAAGGATCCAATAAAGCTGAGTATTAGATGGTTAATATACTATAAATTATGCAGCAGTTGAGATGTCCATAAGAGGAGTATACAACTTATGCCATATCTATGTTGTCTAAAAAAGCTCTCAAATGGTGGGAGACCATTACAGATCACATAGCACTAGAAGACCTGACTTGAGAGTTCTTTCTCCATGAGTTCAAGAATAAGTGTATCATGGAGCACTATCTAGATTAAAAGAGGAGAATGTTTATGGACTTGAGGTAGGGGCACAGAATGGTTTTAGAGTATGAGAGAGAGTTTGCTCAGCTCAGTAGGTATGATAAGGCAGTTATTGCTATAGAAGAAGAGTGTTGCAAGAGGTTTGAGTGGGGCTAAACTATGACATTATGCTCTAGATTCTCTCTATGAAAATCAAAGATTTTTTTGCTTTAGTTGCAATATGCCACTCAGTTGAGTTAGTTCACAAGCTGAAAGAAAATAAGGAAGGATATCAGAAAAATAGGTCTTTTGGATAGGGCTGGGGAAGTTTAATGTCCATAGTTGATAAAGAATATAAAAGAGATCAGTCAAAGCATGAACAGAGTCAAAAACAAGATCAAACTTAGTAGTCAGGACAAGGATCCAAAGCATAGACCTAACAGCAGACACAGACTTTAGGCACCCTGAGATCTATAACTTGTAGTGGTCCTATGCCATAGCATTAGTTATGCAATAGAAGACATATAGGCACATGCTGGAGGGCTATACTAGGGTTATTTTAGGGAAATAGTTTCAAGGGTCACATGCTTAAAGATTGTCCTACCAAGCCTATAGATCATTCTTAGAGAAAAGATTAGAGGGATGGTAAAGATCAAGCTGAGGGTAGGCAAAAGGACAAGTCAAAGAGTAGATCTCTAGCTAGGTAGTATGCCACTAGGGCTAGAGAGGATGTTGACTCCCAAGATGTTATAGTTGGTACTTTCTATCTCTTTGATTTACTCAATTTAGCACCTATAGATCTTAGCTCTACACACTATTATATGTGTACTGCATAGGTTTTAGATTAAGGGTTAGAGTTAGAAGATCTTGATCTTGATATTTTTTTTAGCAACTCGATAGGGTAGCATGTAGTTATGAACGAAGAGTGTAGAGGCTATCCATTGTCAGTTCAAAGACATGTTTTCTCTGTCGATCACATTGAATTACCTTTTAATGAGTTCGATCTTATCTTGGGCATATACTAGTTGTCCAAGTATCATGCAGTGGTTCACTATAGAAAAGAAGAGGTTCACGCTCCAATCTAGTGATGGATGGGTCAGAAGTGATAGTTATGGGTGAGAGATCAAACTATACATCTAATGTGATACCAGTTGTTGTATTGAGAAGGTTGATTAGGTAGGGTTTCCAATCCTATCTTGCTCATGTGATTGATACAAGAAGGGTAGAGTTAGAAGTTAGTAAGATACCTATTATATCAGAGTTTGAAGATGTTTTCCCAAAAGAGCTCCTCCATTTCCCACCTGATCGGGGTTTTTAATTTGTGATAGATGTATTGCTAGGCATGAAACCTACTTTTATAGCTCCATATAGGAGAGCTCCTATGAAGCTAAAGGAATTAAAGTTACAATTGCAAGAGATTCTGGAAAAGGGTTTTATCAGACCGAGTGTATCACCATAGGGAGCCCCGGTCCTATTTGTTAAGAAGAAAAATGGTTTATTGAGGCTTTGTGTTAATTATAGACGGTTAAACAATGTCACTATCAAGAACTAGTATCATTTACCATAGATCAATGACTTGTTTAATCAACTAAAAAGGATATGTGTCTTCTAAAAGATTGATCTTAGATTCGTGTATTAACAATTGAAAGTGAAGGAAGTTAATGTTCCTAAAATATCATTTTGAACAAGATATGGCCATTATGAGTTTTTAGTGATGCCATTTGGGTTGACTAATGCACTGAAAGCCTTTATGGATCTAATAAACTGTATTTTTAGGCTTCTTTTAGATCAGTTTGCCATGGTCTTCATTGGTAACATCCTTGTGTATTCTAAGAATCGAGATAAGGATGAGAAGCATTTGAGGACTATTCTATAGAAGTTAAGGGATGAGAAGCTCTATTCTAAACTCAGTAAATATGAGTTTTAGCTAGAGGTAGAGTCTTTTCTTAGTCATATAGCTTCGAGCGATGGCATAAAAGTTGATCTTAACAAGATTAAAGTGGTTATGGAGTGGAAACCTCCTAGGAATGCTATACAGATATGACGTTTCTTAGGTTTGGCAAGGTATTATAGGAGGTTTGTTAGGGTGTTTTCCCTAATTACAACTCCTATGACACATCTTCTATGGATGAATGCTAAGTTTCTATAGGATGACTAGTTCCAAGAAAGTTATGAGAGGCTTAAGAGTATGTTGATAAAAAGTATTGATTTTGGTTCAACCAGTTTCTAGGAAAGAGTTCATCATATATAGTGATGCTTTCTTAAATGGGTTAGGATGTGTGCTCATTTAGGAAGGCAATATAGTTGCTTATGCCTCAAGACAATTGAAATCTCATGAGAAGAACTACCTAACTCTTGATTTTAGATTAGTAACTATAGGGTTTGCTTTAAAGATTTAGAGGCATTATCTATATGGAGAGAGGTGTTATGTCTACACCAATCATAAGAGCTTGAAATACCTACCTATACAGAAAGAGCTAAACCTAAGATAATAGATACGGATGGAGTTCATAAATTATTATGATTTCCTTATTGACTATCATTTAGGGGAAGCCAATGTGGTGGTAAATACTTTGAGCAGGAAATTCATATTGGCTTTAAAGACCATAAATGTTAGCTTAAGGTTACTAAATGATAGGAGTTTATTAGCCGAGCTTCAGATCAAGCCTAGCCTTTTACAGCAAGTTAAGGAAGCTCAAAAAGATGATCATAGGTTTTAGAATGTTGTAAGCCTAATTCAAGAGGGAAATCTAACAGAATATGAGATTGAGAGTGGTGGGTATTTATATTATCATGACCATCTCTATGTGCCTGACAATGAAGATTTGAGACAACGGATTCTATAAGAGGCCCATAACACTCCATATGTTATTCATTCGGGCTATACTAAGATGCATCAAGATTTGATATCAATTTATTGGTGACTAAGAATGAAGAGAGAAATAGCTAAGTATATGAGTAGATAACTTACTTGTTAGCAAGTTAAGGTAGAGCATCAAGTTCCTTTTGGATTACTTTATCCTATAGTAATCCCATAATGGAAATGGGATAGGGCCACTATGGATTTTGTAGTTAAGCTACCGATGACTAGGAATTTGTGTGATTCAGTTTGGGTAGTGGTTGATAGGTTGACCAAGTCAGCACACTTTAATCCTATAAGGAAGGATTTCTCTCTAGAAAAGTTGGCAGGGTTATATATTGATAAGATTATTCAGTTACATGTTGTGACATCATTTATTTTTTCTAATCAAGATCCCAGGTTTACATCTAGGTTACGGTAGAAGCTTCAAAATGATTTAGGGACAAGGCTCAGTTTTATCATAGCTTTTCATCCTCAGACAGATAGTTAGTTTGAGATGATTATCCAGATGCTTGAGGATATGCTTAGATGTTATGCCATCAAGTTTAAAGGCATTTGGGACTAATATCTATCTTTGGTTGAGTTTGCTTACAACAATAGTCAATAGGCAAGCTTGGTATGTCTCCTTATGAGACTTTATATTGGAGGAGGTTTAGAACTCCTTTATATTGGATTCAACTCAATGAAAAGCAAGATTATGGGTCCAGATTTGATTTAAGATGCTAAAGAAAAAGTAAAGATCATTAGGGATAAATTGAAAGCTACTTCTGACAGATAGAAATCTTATGCAAATTTAAAGAGGAATGATATCCAGTATGAAGTGAGTGATAAGGTTTTCCTCAAAGTGTCACCATGGAAAAAGGTTTCAAGGTTTAGGAAAATGGGTAAGCTTAGTCTATGGTTCATTAGCCTATATAAGATCACAAAATATATAGGACCATTAGCTTACATACTAGCCCTGCATCCTAAACTACGGCAAATAC
>CANXYI011727528.1:0-16890 GCA_948208565.1 Hura crepitans
AAGAATGATAAATGTTAACGATATCGTAATTGATACTTATATGGCATATGTACATTTGTGTGTATAAATGAGTAGCACATAGCACACATTAGTATAATATAGCTTGCATGGTATGTGTTAACATATTGGCAATTTAAGTGATGAGAATTAAGTCACAACTAAATGGCATGATATGACTACTTATGTTCATGCAAGGAGATAATGGTTATAATGTGATAATGTTAAGAAATGTGACATAGGCACATTACTAAAATGGTAGGTGACAACGTAATATGTATACGTGATCAAATGATTTTATGAACGAATACTGACATATTGCAATGTATATAAGCCATGGGATGTATATGTAACTAGAATAAAGATGTCAAAAGCCAATATATGTTAAGCAACCTACTAGATATGTTGACCAGTCAACTAGGCAAGTAGTAGCTGCTAGGGCACTTCAATGTCATATTTCATACGGGTGCGGCTACTGTGAGGTCTATGAGGGCCACCGTATATACATATGTTGTATATTGATATGATATGATATTTTTATACATGTGCAATTGTCGGGAGGTCCACACATTCTTATGTTGTCCTTTGATGATTCAAGATGAGTGTACTACTCTATCATTAGAGCTTCTATCTCCTATGTTGTTTCCTCCTTTCCATAGTGTTTTTAAGTAACTTTCACTAGTAGAACTATCTTATTTCTCAATTCTTTAACATCTTTGGCCAGAATTCTAATAGGTTTTTCTTTATAAGACAAATCTAGTCTAACTTCAACCTCTCCTACTAATAGGACATGTGTCGGGTTTGATCTTTATATTTTGAGCATAGAGACATGGAAGACATCATGAATCTATTGGAGTTTTGGTGGCAAAGCTAGTATATAGGCTACTGGTCCCACACATTTTGTCATTTCGTATGGCCCAATAAACCTTGGACTTAGCTTTCTTTTCTTGCCAAAATGTAACACCTTCTTCCAAGGTGAAACCTTGAGAAATACCTTATCTCCCACTTTAAACTCCATATTTTTCCTCTTAAGATTAGCATAAGACTTCTGCCTGTCAGAAGCTACTTGAAATCTATCTCTAATGATCTTAACATTCTCCTCAGCATTCTTAATCAAATCCAATCCCATAAGCTTGGTTTCACTAAGTGCACTTCAGCATAAAGGAGTTTTGCACTTTCTTCCATAAAATGCCTCATAAGGAGCCATTCCCAGACTTGCTTGGTGACTGTTATTATATGTAAACTCTATCAATGATAGATAGTGATCCCAGCTACCTTTAAACCCAATGGCACAACTTTTCAGCATATCTTCTAGCACATGTTAATTATGCTTCACCATGAACATAACATTATATACTATTTAACCTTAAATCACTCAAGTATCAAGGATTACCCAAATGACTCTTTCTGATTGTCCATCAGTCCATGGATGAAATGTCATTCTAAAACTCAATCGAGTACTAAAGGCCCTATGAACTTTCTTCCAAAACCTCAATGTAAACTATGGGTCCTGATCTGATATAATTGAAGATGGCACTCCATATAGCCTAACAACTTCATCAATGTATAACTCGATAAGCTTCTCTAAAGAGTAATCCATTCTCACTGGTATGAAATATGTTGTCTTGGTTAATTGTTCTACCATAACCCATACTGAATCACACTTACTCCTTATCACAGGTAACCCAACCATAAAGTCCATGGTGATTTTATCCCCTTTCTATTTTGGAATTGCAATAGGATGTAGCAACCCAGATGGAACTTAATGTTTTTCCCTGACCTGTTGACAAGTTAGACACTTTATCATGTATTTTTATACATCTCTCTTCATGCCAGGCCACCAATAAGACAACTTCAAATCCTAATACATGTTCATGCTACTAGGATGCATAGCATAAGAAGCATTGTGTAGGTCATCCAAAACCTGTTTCTTTAACTCTTTAATATTTGGAACACAGATTCTGTTGTGGTAATAAAAATAACCATCACCCTTCATTTCATACTCAATAAGCTTCCCCTCTTGGATGGCACTTATCACACTCATTAACCTGTGATCATCCTTCTAACCATCTTTAACTTGTTGTAACAAACTAGGCTTGACTTGTATCTAAAACAACAAGGCATTATCAAACATAAACTGTAGCATGATATTCATGGCTTTCATAGTTGCCATGTATTTTCTGCTTAAAGCATCAACCACCACATTGGTTTTGCTAGGATGATAATTAATAATACAATCATAATCTTTTATCAGCTCCATCTATCACCTCTATCTCAAGTTCAACTCTTTTTGTATTGGAAGATACTTCAGACTCTTATATCTGTGTATATGTAACACTTCTCACTATAGAGATAATGTCTCTATATCTCTAATACAAATACTATTACTGCAAGTTCCAGATCATTAGTAGGGTAGTTATTCTTATATGGCTTCAACTGTCTAGAAGCATAGGTAACTACTTTGCCTTCTTACATTAGAATATAATCTAACCTATTATGTGAAGCATCACTATAGATGGTGAAGTCCTTCCTAAAAATTGGTTGAACCAGAATGGGTGCTTCTGACAACATCGCCTTAAGCTTGTCAAAACTCTCCCAGCATCTGTATCCTAGAAAAACTTGACATTTTTCTTCTAGAAATGAGTCACAGATGCTATGATCAATGAAAATGCCTTCATAAACCATCTGTAATAACTAGCCAACCCAAGGAAACTTCTTATCTCTGTGGTTTTCCTGGGTGGCTTCCACTTTATGACCGCCTAAATCTTACCAGGATTAACTCAAATCCCTTCTGCAAAAGCTATATGTCCAAGAAAAAACACACCTCACTAAGCCAAAAATCATACTTGTTGAGTTTGGCATAGAGCTTCCCTTCTCTCAAAATCTGCAAAACTGTCCTTAAATGTTGTTTATGCTCTTGGAGTAAACCAAGATGTCATCAATAAAGATAACTACAAATTGATCCAGGTACTATCTGAAGACTCTATTCATCAAATCCATAAAGTCATAAGAGCATTGGTAAGCCCCAATGGCATTACCAAAAACTCATAATGGCTATATCTCATTTTGAAAGTTATCTTCGCCACATCTACTTTTTTCCCTCAGCTGATAATAACATAACCTCAGATCAATCTTAGAAAACACTCTAGCTCCTCTAAGCTGATCAAATAGGTCATCTATCTTTGGCAAGGGATATTTATTCTTAATGGTCACTTTATTCAGTTGTCTGTAATCCGCACACAATCGAAGTGAACCATCCTTTTTTTTAACAAATAAGATCGATGCTCCTCACGGTGAAATAGTAAGTCTTATGAAACCCTTATCTAACAATTCTTATAACTGTATCTTTAGTTCTTTCAATTCTACTAGAGCCATCCGATATAGAGCTATTGATACTGGAGCAATTCCAGTTGGAACTTCAATGATGAACTCGAGTTCCCATTCTAGAGGCAAATTAGGCAACTCTTTAGAAAAACATCCATGTAGTAAGATACTATAGGTATACTACTTACATATGGACTCTCCTTCATTATGTCAAACATGTGTGCAAGATAAGCCTGATAACCTTTTCTTATTATCCATCTAGCTGTGACTGCTAAGATAACATTAGACAAAAAGTTCGCCCTTTCTCCCACAACTATGATCTCAGCCTCGTCATTAGCCTTGAGAGTTAACCTCTTTTGCTTAAAATCCACTATTTCCTGATACTTGGACAACCAATTCATGCCCAATATTAGGTCAAACTCCTCAAAAGGCAATTCTATCAAGTTAACTAAGAATTGCTAATCTTGACTCATTAAAGGACATCCTTTATAAATTTTGTCAACTATCACATGTTGACTTATGGGATTACTGACCATGATCTCTAAGTCTAAGTGTTCTGAAACTAACCCTCGATCCTATGCTCGTGATGTGAAAACATAAAAATGTATAGACCTAGGATTTATTAAAGCCAAAATAGGAGAGTTAAAGAAAAGAAAGGTACCAGCAATGACATCTGGATGATTAACTTCCTCCCGTGCTCTAATGGCATACTATCAGATAGGAGCATGCTGTTTAGCTCTAGACTCTACTCTGTGCCTCTGAGTTCCCTCTACTCTCTCTTCTCAATCCCCTCTTTATCTTCTAATAGGCATATGAGCATATCCCTATCCCATATTAGCTTTCTTCGGATAATCCTTGCAAAAATAATCGGGTGACCTACAAGAAAAACATACTTCTGGCTTCAGTCTCTAGCACTCCCTTATATGTCTCTTGTGGCAAGTCTAACATTGAGGTACTGGCCATTATTGCTTATTTGAACCATTGTATTGGTAGCCTGAGATTGCTACCTAGTCTTCCTCTTATTACCCTGTATAGTTCTCTAAGACTAACCCTGGTTCTGAGTATATTGAGTTGCTCCTATCTGACTTCCTTTAAACTTCTTATTAGGTCTCTAAGGTGTATTAAAATCTCCCTGATTGAAATACCTCTTTTTCTGATAGAAGTCCCTTTTCTCTTTTTGTACCCCCTCTATGGAATGGCACATTACGATAATTTAGGAGAAATCTCTAATCCTTATGGGAACCACCTATGACTTAATGTCCACATGTAATTCCTTATCGAACCACTTACATTTGTCAACCTCTATGGAAATGGTGTCCTTCGCTTAGCAATTGAGTATAGAGAAATCCTTCTCATATTCCCCTATATATTTCTACTCCTACTTAAGGTCCATAAATTGCTGCCTTCTATCATCCAAATAATCTTCAAAAATGTATTTCTTATGGAACTCTGCCAAGAAAAAATCCTAGGTCAACTCATCTCTCTCTTATACTTAATTAAGGCCTCCTACCATTTTGAAGCTTCTTCTTGCAGTAAGGATATTGCACATATCACTTTCTCTAATGGCATACAACGCATCTATTTCATTATCTTCTCGGTATGATCTAACAAGTACTTCGCATTTTTAGGCTCCACAGTACCCTTTCCCTTGAAGTCTTTAGATTTCATTTTCTTAATTCTCTTGAGATAGGTCTTCTAGGGAGCTAAAGGGACTTTTGGCTATTGTGCTGGTGATGGAGTAGCAGTTGTAGCCTATCTCAAGAGCTGTAGCATCTTTTGTAGAAACACTAGTAGCACTAGTGCTGCAGATGATATTTATCTTATAGCACTACCATACATAGATGCAACTTGATTAGACTCTTGTCTCATAGACATAGAGGCTTAACTCTAAACTTTCTTAATTCGGGGCAGTGCGTTATCACTCATTTATCTATAGGTAAAGAAAAAAATTTGTAAGCCTTAATATCATGAATTTTATGATGTTTAAATTAATCTATAGCACTCATATATCACCTAGGAACACTTAAACTAGAGCTTTGATACTATAAAATGTGACACTCATTACTTGATTTGGTCATCAGTCAGTCGCCGAACATGACTAATGAGTGCACATATAACATGTTATTCGATCTCAACACATACAAAAATTATTAAAAATAAACTTATCAATTTAATTTAAAACATGAAAATGTGAATTTTCAAAAACTTTTTCGAAAATCGAGTTACTAATTCAATTTGAGAATCCTAGTGCCAAAATTTCAGCAGTATAATGGCTGTACCGGGCACTATTCCAAATTTTTAAATAGTAACCTATAAATCAAAATACACTTCTAAAACATTTTTTAACATTTCCTCCCACTCTGTGATCCTTCTGATTACTCCAAGTCATTAACATCACAATAATAGTATCTCAACCTCAAGAAGAGATGTCATACAATACTTTAGATATATACAGACTTTAAAATAGCCACATAATTTAAAAATCCAAAAATTATTACAATTTAGGCCCATCTTAACCAAAATACATCTTATGAGCTCTTCCTATTTTATATATCATAAAGTCCATAATAATAAGTACAAAATATACTAAAAGAATTCTTCCTCTCTTAATAACTTAACGATCCAATGCTTTCTTTCAAATTGTCACCTTACTTATGCATCACAAAACAAATGATGCGCTAAGTAATAGCTTAGTGGTGTAATTTAAATAACTTGAGTAAATATGCCATAAATGCTTTATTTATTAACATGCCAATAATAAATACAAATCACAAGATAAAACATGCATAATATGCATAACAACATGTGCATAACAATGTAACATATAAGTTTTATGTCTAGTATAATGTTAATAATATTAATATTTCTTTAAAACATGTTATAATATATGCTAACTAGATTATTGATTAAATAATCTAATTATTAAGCCCATACTCAAAAACAAGGAAACTCTAGATAACGGAGTATCACTAAACATCCTAGGTCCTCGAAATCACATAGGCCTCGCACACATTAGACCTGTAGGTCAAAATATAAAGTTAAATCATAAATATGCATCAGACTTAGAGGCCAGAAATATCAAATCAACTTGAAGGTTCACACATCACAACCCCATGGCTACGGAGGCACTAAAGTACTCGAGTAGCTACTATGACTCTTAGCTAGTCGGTGAACCTATCCAACTAGGTTGTTAATTGCATGGGCTACTAACCAACTATATTTAATTTCACTTCATTATTATCCATTAATATAGCTTCTAATTACCTTAGTTTAGCTAATAAATGACTAAACTGGGGAAATATTAATTTTGTGCTTAATACCTCACTATGCAATGCAATATCTCATTAAAATGCCAAGTTCATGATCATCACATGCATAGGTCCATACATGCCTTATATCATGAATTTCCCATATTAAATGCATTATTCATTAATATTACTCCATAATCATCAATAATAGGTACATGGCTTATAAGGTTATACACCAACATCATATTATTTGTATATACTTCATCTACATGCATTAAAAGTTCTCATCTCAACATATACGTGTTGTACATATCATAATTGTGTTACCAAAGATTTTAGTGTCACTTGTAAGCCACTTATGTCATAAACATATTTAAAGCATATTATGATAGCAATAAAATGTATAAAATTTGTTTCACATCATAAATGCATTATCACATGCATTTAAGTGATTAAGGACACATTATTATTCATTTCATTATTTTTCATATTAAGTCATGAACTTAATGCATCTCAAAGGCACCCTCACATACCATTTGCATTTGATCTTGCTCACATCACAAACTTACTATTACATATCCATTTTACCATTCATAATATCTCATCCAAATTTCTTACCTTATGTCCATATTGTCTATTTCTATTAATGATTAAAATTTCATGCATATTTTACATGTAAAAATGCATACCTTCACATAAATACATACATGAGCTAACATTCACTTACACATGCACTCACATAGCCATTTTGGCCATAAGGACTTACAAGCCATTTAGCACATACACACACATAAATCATCATCTAAAATACATATAACATCATATTTATACATACATGACATTTTACTTTCCATTTATATACTTACATATATGTAAACATATACCCATAACTCAAATTTCTTCATTTTCATCATCACAACTTCATTATCATTAATTACATACATACATACATCTCATCAACATCATTTATTACTCATTATATGCATTTATTACATATTAATACATATTAATTTCAATTATTGCATGGAATATTATGGAAAATTCACAACATAATCAAAATCATGTAAACTATTTTGATTACACATACCAAGAGAGTCGAAACATACTTCTAAGGTTGGCTCACACCTTGTTTTTTCCTTTGTCTTGAGTTTGGTCCACTTTCTCAACTACTTATCACAAATTTATTTTGTAAAAATTCATATAAAATCAATTGAGCATTAATAAAAAAAACCAAAAAAATAGACACAACTTATAGGATAGAGGATTATAGGAAAAATAATAAACTTCAAAAAATCTTACCCAAAAAAAATCATGTTACTGTTCATCGACCCATAAAATAGAGCTTTTCCTTCAATTTTTCCTAAGGTATAAATAATGTCTAGAGGCCGTTGAGGTGTGAATTTAAGGTTTTAACATGCAAAAATGAGCTAAAATTGAGAAATGGAGAGGAGAAATGATGTTTTGCCTCTTTTTGGGTGTCATGGCTAGTCATTTAGAGAGATGACACTATTCCTCCTTTGACCCTTTTATAGGTAATTTTTTTTTTCATTTTTTCACCTTATTTTTAATACCTGAGAGACCCTAAAAATCATATGATTCAAACCTCAAAAGCCTCTAAAAATCCATGCTAAAAAAATACAAAAAACCAATTAAAAAGGCAATTTTCAAGGTTACTCAATTTTAGTAAAAATACTTCCCGATCTCCAAAATTTCCAATTCTAGTGCCAAGAGGCTCATTAGAATTTTTGAGTCTTAGGTTGTATTAATCTCATAATTTTCTAAGCAACTTTTAAAATATTTTATGGTTCAGCTAAAACTAGGTCACTATTCATATGACACTACTGTAAAAACTTTCTTTGGGTTTTTAACCAATCAAATAACTTTTGAGTGATTTTAAACTTTGCCCAAAATTATTTAATGATTAATACTTTCATTCGGTAGCTTCAATGCATCCCAGATCTCGAGAATACTATTCATCCTAAGAAAGTACTTATAACACCCCCTACCTATTTTGTAAGAAAACAGGCAAAAGATGTTACTTCTTAGAGGTCACCCATCCTTGAATTTCCTTAGGCAGCTTTTGTTTAACTTTTACTAAGGTTTATCCTATTCAGTGTGAAAATTTTATTCTATAGAACCAATGATATGTGATACACTTCCTAGGCATATGGCATTCATACACCTAGTCTTACATCTAATTATTAACCTAAGCTATTGCATGTAGCTATAAACTCTTTTATCCAATTATAAGCCAACACGTTAACTGTCTAAGCATAATATTACCCAACAACCCACAGTAACATGCATGAGTGCCTCTATCTACTAAAACATATCAATTTAAATGGACATCATCTTACTTAAATAGTTTTCAACTACATTGCCAGTCACACTTACAATGCTAGTTAAACTTATTACCTACACATTAGACAATCAATACACTGGGTATACACTCAGTGGTGAATTTAACCAAACATACATTATACCATAACTCACTATTATACACACATAAAAGCATTTAGTAATAGATAAATAAATATCTATGTTATTACTTGTAGACTTGCCCTAGCCTTATTAATCTCTGCTTCCTATGTTACTTTAAGGCATAACTCTATGGCTAGTTATAGTGGCATCTATTAAGAGTCTATTTTAGAAACGCTTACAATTCCTTGTTTACCTTAATATATTTTTTCAACTATTAACTCAAGTTTATATCATTCGTTCTATATCAAGTTCCCTTTTGTACTTGAGACTTTGTGTGTATGCTTTTGTCATCAATTGGTTTGTAACCTATTGTTAACTGGCTTAGATGATTTAATATCTTGTTTCATCATTATTAAGTCAGCCTCACTATTCATTTGTCCTTGCCATTTTCACTCTTACTATATTTAATGTCTTATTTTAGTAATATAGTTCATTTAAGGATTATGTATAATGGTCTCACCCTTTTATAACTTACCCATCTCTATACACTTCTACCATCTATCTTATCTTACATGAGTCATTTATATCCTTTAAGATTTATTCCAAAATTATCTAGGTTTACTAGGTATCCTCTCATAGCTTATCTTTCATTCATATTGATTTTACTCTTAGGTTGTTCCAATCATTACGCTTAAGACTCTAGTCCTTTCATTAGTGTTATTAACTATGTTTAAATTCCTTAGTTATTTCAATTATAACCTCAAAAGCTTGGGAAAACTCCCATCCACTAGATATCAGGAATCACATTGTGCAGTGGCCCCTATTTTGGGCCTTGATAGCTGCACTTACTTGGTTTGAGAACTGGATAAATATCTACCAGTATAATGGCCCATATTTTAGACCTCAGCATTTATACACACCCTCTATCTAATAGCAGGGATCAATTCCTTAGAACCTCCCAATACCAAAGTGACAGATAGTAGGGATCAGTCTGAGGACCTCCCAATATCTACCAAAGGGATAGCAGGGATCTGTCCCATGGGACCTCCTAATATCCCAATACATCTCAACATACTTAACACATCGGGTGAATAGCAGGGATCAGCCTCGTGGGACCTCTCAATATCCACAATCATCAAGTGGGTAGCAGGGATCAACCTGTAGACCTCCCAATACCTAGAACGTACAGGCTCAAATGAATGCTCAGTAACTTCATCCACCATACACAGGCTAAAATCTATTTAGACTTAGCCTCTAGTAGCTGCTAATCCCTAGTTGACCAGTAAACCTATCTAGTGTATACTCACCCAGTGGTAAATATCCATATTATTATCTTTACCACTAATGCTCACTAATCTCATTATTTGAATATCCATAATGGGAACACTACCCTTATTTTACTTATCTGCTAGTTTATGGTTTAGATTATTCACTCAGTGTTATTCTAGTTTCTTTTTCATGTAATAGTATATGTATTTTTGCCTTACTGTCTTTTGTCTCAGAATGTTTTATCCTTTTGGTCCATGCTATCTCTTTCCTTTGCTGTAAGATGATAACTTATTTTTCCCTATCTGATATTTTACCCTTTTTACTCTTAAAATCTTGATTGTACTTTATTACTTATAATATTTGATGTTGATCACGGTGTATTATTTTGATACTCTTTGGAACCATTATGCCATATAAGTATATTGAATGCCTTATCAAATATCCTTTCACTTTTATACTCGAATTCCACAAAATTATTATCTATTTATTCATTAAATTTTATCCATTTGTAAATTATGCATTCATAGTATTTTATCATGTCATATGAATTTATTCTTCAGCACTATGGAAAGTGCAGCTCTATTTCTAGCTTTAAATTTTAGATGTAATTAATTTATAATTTTTGTCCTTTACTAGTCATCTATTTAGATTATTCCTAGGTCAGTAGGACACAATTATAAGCCTATTTCCTCTTATTATTTTTACGAGATAGTTACGGGTCACTTTTAATTTCCTAGATAGTTACAAGTCTTGTTACGTAAATGTTATTATTCATTTGGTAATTTCTTGTACTATTCATTTAGTCATTTCCCCTTCTCCTCTTACCTCATATCATTTCACCTTAGGGTGTTCTACATCACCAAACATTACTCCTATATTGTCATACCTAATTATCATTTCTAACACAAATTCTTAGGTAACAAACATCAATTAAATTCTTAAACTTACACCTAACATTATACACTATACTTATTATATACCATGTCCTTACATGTTCATCTCACATAAATTATCTCTACATCATAACTTATCACATTTTAACCCATAACCATACACCTATCTTCACATTCCATGTCACTTCCATGTCATACTTCATATTACCATCCTAATATCCCAAGTATTCATGCCATGCACCCATGCATATGCCTTGACATACATGTCATGCATTCGGTCATACATGCATCGCATACTTCCACATACTTTTCACATCCAAAATACATCCACATCATCTTATCTACTCTAATTACCCATCCTAGCATGTATAACACTTCCAATTTACCATGCACACATACACTACTACAACTTCTATACACACACACATGTAACTCCGATCCTACATTTCTCTAAAATACAAAGCATGTTTTTGTTAAATTCACTTATAGTGGGCTCCCAATCATGCCAAAGCCATTCCGGAACCATTAATTCCATCTTCCTCCACCATTTTACACCATTTCACAAAATGGCATAATAAGGGTTTGCCTTTGAAAATTCCTACTAAAGAACTCCAAACTGAAATATTTATTCACAAATGACATTTATACTTCAAATACTCTCTAAGAAAAATAATAAACCTCAGAAAAGATCACTTACCCACCAAAAGAGCACTATTCATCTAATGTTCATATCTCCCTTTCTAGGCATTCTTTTTCATTTCTATCAGTTGGATTAGCTTTCGGGTGTCGTGGAGGTTAAGATTCATGTAAGAATTATGGGATTTAGTGGTGGAAGGAGAGAGAAAAGAGCAAAAAATGGAAAGGGTGGCCATGGGAGGTGGCGTCGGCCACTTTGGTGTTTGGGTGGAAGATGACTTCCTTCCATCCTATACACACACACACACATATTCACTTATATGTATTAGTGAGGTGTGTGGCTCCGATTGCATCACTTATCGATTGGATGACCCAAATTAATTCTATTTTTCTTTAAACTTTGAAAATTCTAAATAATTTCTATGGACCTCTAAAAATCATGATTCTAGTGCCAAAAATTCTTGATTATGCCTATTAAGGGTCCCATAAAATTTCAAGTCAAAATTCCTTCGGTAGCTAAGGTCAATATTCACTCATGTAATTCAAAAATTTTGAATAATTATCAAACGACCTTAGAATATTAAAATTCCTTCTCTAATAGACTCATTGGAATTTTTGAGCTTCAGAGTATGACATTTTTGGGTCTGTTTGGGCACTTCCTAGAGCTATCTTAGCACAACCTTAATTGAAGTTACTATTCACTAGCTCTCAGCCCGAAATGATTTATTGGTTCTGCTAAAAATTTTAATTCACTTGTTTTCATCATTTTCTGGTTGGTCAAAGTTCAGTTGAGCAAAACCCCTTTTGGCTTTTATGTGACCCTTCAGTGTCTTGAATGACACTGTATCGAGCTCGAGAATACCTTTCACAAAATAATGATTTCTCGATTGTTACAGAGCTGACCTGATTAAGCTAGCAATGGTAGAGAGGGCGAAGAAACTTCTAGTCAATGATGCAGCAAGTGCAAGTGGAAGAAGGGAGAAGTAAAAAAAGAAGGGAAGTGTGTGTGCATGTTATGTAGGTTGCCACTGTCATGGGTTTAAGGGGGGAAAGAAAACAGGCATAGCGCAGAATTGGGTCACGCGCGTAGGAGCTTTAAACTGCCAGGGGTCACGGGTGTGACCTTTAGCTTTGTCGTAGCTATGATACTAGGCAAAAATTTTAGTTGCTATTGGAATTTTATTAGGGTCACGGGCATGAGCAACGTATGGGTCATGACAGTGACACCTATGAAAGGTTTTTAATTAAATAATATTTTTAAACAATAAAATAATATAAAATCTATGCAAGTAACTAATAGAATTTTAAGGAATGAAATAAAACTAAAATAAAAGGAAACTAATTTAATATTGCCTAATTTAATTGTGTATATGCCAAAATATATAAAAAAATATTTATATGCAAATGAAAATGTGTATGCCACCTAAAAATCTATAATTAACTAGAGAAATAAAAATAAACTAGAATTAAGATTTAGAAATAGTTCTAGTTTATAGTCCTAACTTGACTTTCCATGCAATTTCTCACTCCATAAAAGTAACCACTATAGCTTCAGGATTAAACCTCCCTGCAGTGTAAGGCTTTAGATGGTGTCTATTTACTTTGTATTGAACTCCACCTTTTATATGCTGAATGGTGATTGCTCCAAAGTCTATGACTATAAACTAGATTTCAGTTTTCTTGGAAACAGTCGAAGTCGACTGTTATATAACAATACTTTTTGGCCAGGTTCAAAAGACTTTTTTGCAATATGGTCATCATGCCACTTTTTGGTCTTTTCTTTGTAATTTCTAGCACTCTCATATGCTTATTTTCTGAATTTCTCTAACTCATTAAACTACAACAAACGAGTTTCTCCTGCACTATTCATATCAAAATTTACAAATTTTGTTGCCTAATATGCATAGTGTTCATGCTCGACTGGCAAATGTCATGCTTTTCTAAAAACTAACCTAAATGGTAACATGCCAATAGGTGTCTTAAATGCTGTTCTATGTGCTCATAATGCATCATTAAGCTTGATTGATCAATCTTTCCTCGAGGCACTAACAATTTTCTCTAGGATGCATTTTAACTCCCTATTAGATACTTCTACTTGGCCACTCATTTATGCATGATATGGTGTAGCTATTTTATGTCGTACCCCATATTTCTTTAATAAAGTAGTGAACTGATGATTGCAAAAATGTTTACCACCATCACTTATTATAGCTCTAGATATCTAGAGAAAATATTTTTCTTAGGAATTCAGTTACTATTTTAGCATTATTGGTCTTAGTAGCCATCGCTTCTAGCTATTTAGACACATAATCCACTACTACTAGAATATACTCATTACCGAATGAAGAAGGAAACGAACCCATAAAATCTATGCCCCAAACATCAAAAATTCACAAACCAAGATATTATTCAAAGGCATCTCATTTTTCCTAGATATATTTCCTACTCTTTGACAATAGTCACATGCTAAAACATAGTTTTTGGCATCCTTAAATAAATTTAGCCAAAAAAAATCCTGATTGGAGGACTTTACTGTTGTTCTGTTGGCACTAAAATAACCTCCAGCTCCTCTATCATGACAATGCCTCAGGATATCTTCTTGCTCGTCTCTCGCCACACACCTTCGGATGACCTGATCCGGACAAAGTTTATATAGGTATGGATCCTCCCAGTAATAATGTTTCACATCAGACATGAATTTCTTCCTTTATTGGAATGTGAAATATTTTGGTGTCCACCCACCTGTAAGAAAATTTGCAAAATCAGCATACCATGGGCTGGCCTTAGAAATAGAGGAAATTACACAAATATGCCTATTAGGAAATAATTCTAAAATTCCCCTTTTTTAATCCATCATAGTTTATCTTAGATAAATGATCTGCTACCTAATTTTTAGCTCATTTTTTTATCTCGTATTTCCAAGTTAAATTCTTGTAATAATAAAACCCATCTTATTAGTCTAGGCTTAGATTCCTTTTTAGCAAATAAATGCCTAAGAGTAGCATGATTAGTCCACATAATAACTTTTGAACCTATAAAATATGGTCTAAACTTTTCAAAAGCATACACCACAGCTAATAATTCATTTTCACTAGTAGTGTAATTTAGTTATGATGGTGTAAGTGTGTGACTAGCATAATAGATAGCATGAAAAATCTTATCCTTTCACTGCCCCAATACGACTCCTACAACATAATCACTAGCATCATACATTATCTCAAACAGTAATGTCCAATCAGGTGGAAGCACTATTGGTGCAGTGACCAACTTTTCCTTGAGTACATTAAAGGCCCGCAAACAAGATTAATCAAAGACAAATTTAGTATCATTTATCAATAAGTTAGACAAAGGTTTAGCAATTTTAGAAAAATCCTTGATGAATCTTCTATAAAATCCCACATGTCCAAGGAAACTTCTCACGCCTTTAACATCCTTTGGCGATGGTAGTTTCTCAATGACCTCTATCTTTGCCTTATCTACCTTAATCCCTTTCTCTGAAATTTTATGCCCCAAAACTATCCCTTCATTAACCATGAAATGACATTTTTCCCAATTCAACACTAAATTGGTCTTTTCACACCTTTGCAAGACTAAAATTAAATGATGTAAACATGATTCAAATGTTAGTCCATAAATAGTGAAGTCATCCATGAAATTTTCCATGACTTTCTTAATCATGTCATGAAAAATGGCTATCATGCATCTTTGAAAAGTAGCAGGTGCATTACATAATTCGAAAGGCATTCTCCTATATGTAAAAGTACCATATGGGCATGTAAAGGTTATCTTTTCTTGATCTTCAGGTGCAATTGGGATTTGAAAATATCCTAAGTAACCATCTAAAAACCAATAGAAGCTATTTCCAACTAGTCTTTCCAACATTTGATCCATGAAAGGTAAAGGAAAATGATCCTTTCTAGTGGCAGAATTTAGCTTCCTATAGTCTATGCATACTTTCCACCCTGTTACTGTTCTTGTGGGAATTAACTCATTATTCTTAGTAGATACTACAATAACCCCTTCTTTCTTAGGAATAACTTGTACAGGACTAACCCATTGACTATCAAAGATAGGATAGATAATACCTACATCTAGAAGCTTGACTACCTTTTTCTTTACGACTTCTTGCATTGTTAGGTTTAACCTCCGTTGAGGTTGAATTGTGGGTTTGTAGTCTTCCTCTATAAAGATCCTATGCATGAAAACACTTGGATTTATGCCCTTTAAGTCTAAAATTTTCCATCTAATGGCCTTCTTGTGTCTTCTCAAAACTTCTAAGAGCATGAACTCTTCAGATTCTGAAAGAGAAGTGAAAATAATCACAGGGTAAGAATCCTTTTCTAAAAATGCATAAAGTTCAGATTTCTCATCCTGAGGAGGATTGTTGAAATCCTCTTTCATCCCTTCTACTTTCTCATCAGTGGCATCTTTTTCTAAATCTTTTACCACTTGTCTCAGCTCTGGTTCTTCACTTTCAGTAGTGATCGATTTTACCAGACACCTTTTTAGCTTATCTCCCTTTAACTCACTTACTTCATAATTTTCTACAAAACAATCAATGTGATCAAGAAAATAAAAAGATTCATCAACAAACTCAGAAGTATACTTCATTGCTTTGTTCATATCAAAGTTTATCTTCTCATTATTCAGCCAGAGTGTCAGCTTCCCTTGATTCACATCAATTAGTGCTCTTGCAGTATTCAAAAATGGCCTTCCTAGGATTTGCGGCACTTATCTATCTACCTCCATATCCATTACCACAAAATCCATTGGGAATATGAATGTACCAAATCTTACTAAGAGATCCTCAATTATGCCCTTGGGTTTTTTTTATTGATCAGTCAGCCAATTATAGGTACATTCTAGTCTCCTTCAACTCTCCTTGATTTAATTTCTTGCACAAAGACAAAGGCACCAAATTTATACTTTCTCCTAAATCACATAATACCTTATTTACCTGAAGATCTCCTAGTTCACATGGAAGTGTAAAACTTCTTGGATCTTTAAGCTTGGCAAGAATTTTATTTTGCAAAATGGCACTATAATTTTTTGTTAAGCAGACTGTGCCATTCTCTTCAATCTTCTTTTTCTTAGAAAGTATA